>JBBPUA010000544.1:0-15889 GCA_038094355.1 Afroboletus lepidellus | reverse complement strand
CATTTTTGGGCGGGTTTAGGACTCGGGAAGGCCAACTTGTGTCGGCAAATACCTTCACGGTACTATGTCGGCAAGATCCGGTTGTTCAGGGGCTATGGAAGCCTGGGCAACCATGACAGTTCAGCGAAGTGTGCAAGCAGTGAAGCCTCGCGAAAGGTAGATACAAAGGAACGGTAAGTCGACCGCACTGCGGCGCGAGCTCGCCAGGTTCTCGTAGACGCCGCCGCCAGCCGTTACTTTAGAATACGAAAGGATCCATAACTCGGAAAACAAGTATCTACTAGAAGTGCATCCACATTCGATACTCGAATCTTCTCTGGTGGAGGCGACCAAATCACATTTGCACGTCAAGCATTTAGAAGCTCCTCGGCTTTCCTCGATCGCGGTAGGATGCTCGACTTGAACGGCCTGACACGACTGCAAAACCGTCGTGAGCACATACAACTAGGACGACTCCTAGGAACATACCGAAGCGTTCCTTCCTCGACATCATGCCTTGGTACCAACTCCACGCCGTTCTCGAAATGTCTAGAGACATTCAACGTTGCGAGTGCCGTTGTGACACAGATAAAGATAGTCGATTCTGCCAGGAGCATACCGGGACACGACCGTCTTCCCCATCCGAAACACACATTACGTGGGTCGAGCTGCTGATTCTCGCCAAGGAACCTCTCTGGGTCGAACGCGTCTGGGTTTGGATAGATATCGGGATCCGACAGGACAGACCTACGAAAAGTGTTACATATTGATGACATCAGTATTGCGACATTACTTGGGCCACTGACCAAATATCTCCGAGAAGGACTGTCCCCTTGGGAATATAAAATCCATCGTAAGTGGTATCTTGTGTGGAGACATTTGGTACTAGCAGTGCCATATTTAATGCTCAGTGGCTAGGTTAGAAATGCACACCTATTGAATACATACCCATGGGGACCAAGACATGCCACCTAAGAATTTCTTTGCAAATTGCATTCACGTATGGGAGGGCATCGCGATCCTTCATAACTGGAAGTCGTTCGTTTCCGATAGCAACATCAACCTCAGCCTGCCCTTTCTTAAAGATTTCGGGGTACATTGTCATGGCAAGGAAAAATGCCGATAGTGCGGCCGATGTCTGTCAAACACAGTCAGTGAAATGGGATGTGGGCGTAGCTCCTACTTACCGTGTCAGATCCTCCTGACGGACCAGGGGCCCTCGTGAGTAAAGGAATAACAAGCTAAACGTATGAAAGCCGTACCAACATACATGGCGAACGAAACCCACTTCAAAATCTCTTCTTCCTGAGGCGTAACACCATCCCGGAGAAGTCGCGATGTTAGCGATGGCAGAGCGTCACCTTTGACCTGACTCGTCGTTAGTGTATAAACCAAAAGCGCAAAGGAAGACCGTACTAAGCTTTCTAAGACGAGCTTATGTGGCGTCTCCAGTGACTCTCTGATTAATTTTCGCCACTGTTTCGCATCTTTGTGGAACCCGCCTCCAGGGAACCATTCAGGTACGTATCGCACTAGTAAAATCATTCACTCAACTGGATGGGTCGTTGAAACAAACAAGAAACTTACGAATTGGAATTATGTCGACCAAGAAACGGCCTGGCGTCACGATCATGGTCAAAATGTCCATCGAATCGTTGGCCATCTTTACCAGTGGATCGTCATCTCCCTCGACAGTATAACCATGTGAGATCCTTAACATTATCGAGCTGGCTGCTCTGCACACAGTAAGTAACCTCACCCGGAACAATCATCATCATTCGCACCTGCGACTATGCATGTCAAGATTGTCCGGGCTCCTCAGCAGGTTACATAAGAACTGTTTCGCTTCCTTTTCTTGAGCAGATCCGAACACCTCTAAACTCCGTTTGGTCCCAATTTGCTGATGAAAAAACTTGCGATGCTGCCGGTACGTGTCCCCGTATTGCAGCATTCCTGTAAAGTCCTTCCAACCAACCAGATCACTGCCCATCGTGAAGTTCGGCCTATTCGAGGTGATGGCACTCTGGTTCTCGAGTAGCTCTTTGCACGCTTCCAAGGAGTTGAGTACAATGAATCGCATGCCCAACACGTTGAAGTGCATGACAGGACCTGGCATAGAGTGAGTAACGCTCATAATGGGGGTTTATGATACTGACCATACTTGTTGCTAAGAGCTCTGAAGGTTTCATATGGTGCAGTTCTTGGAAAATCGAACAGGTTCCCAATAAGCGGCCAACCAACAGGCCCCGGCGGAAGTGGTTTGCCCCCCTCCCGAATAAGACGACCGACAATGTAGAGTGCCAAACCGGCAAGGCAGAGATCAAGGGCATGGATCTCCATTACTGCGAAGAGCCTATAGAGGGATCAGACGCTGGGTAGGGTGGGATGAATGTTACAACGGTAGAGTTCAACTCGTGGCATCTTTTCCCGATATTGAATGGACAGGGTCGATGATCAACTCAAGAATGGCGATATTTTATGGCGGAATGCGGTTTCAATTGGACGCCCGCGAATGCAAGCATCTGTATCTACCTTGCGCTTCAAATCATTCACTTACTTGGGTGAGACGACAGGATTTGGAGATGGGCGCTTGAGCATGGACTCCATATAATTCTAGTAGATGGAAAGTAGCTGATAGTACATGACGTCGGTTCATCTCTCCACTATCGTCGATCACGCTTCGGGCGCTGCAGCTCTCAATATTAGTTTTTGTTTATGGGCATCTCGGGCCGAGAATAACATTGAATAGTCCGTCACCACGATCCTGGTGGATAGTACACCTTGGTATGCCCGTCATCTCATAGTTTTGGAGGTGGACAGACGCATGATCGGGCTCTGAGTCAAGTAGAACGTACTCATTAAGTGAAAGCGGCACTAGAGCACCCATAACATGACTCTCCAGTAAATCAGCTGATATAGTTGAATTAAATCAAGCACGAAGGAGCTCCTCGGCCTTCTTCGATCGTGAGCTGATCCTGCATTTGAATGGTTTTATATGACTATCGAGCCAATCATTAGCGATCACAGCAGAGCATCTTTAGAGGCTTTACCGTATCATGCCCTCCACAACATCATATCTCGGTATGCATTCTACACCATTCTCAATGCATCTCGAGACATCCAATGTTGCTAGCGCCGTGGCAACACATATAAAGATTGTCAATCCTGCCAGGTGCGCACCCGGACAAGCCCGTCTTCCCCACCCAAAGCATGCTTCCCGTGGATCGGGTTGCGGATGCTCTCCAAGGAACCTCTCTGGATTGAACACATCTGGCTCAGGATATGTGTTCGGATCTGACAAAATAAACCTAAACGTTTCGTGTGAATAAATTATTGATTCAACGCACTCTCGACAAAATACCAACCAGATGTTTCCCAGGAGCCATGTCCCTTTTGGGATTAAATGTCCTTCAAAGATAATATCCTCTGTAGAGACATGTATTCCTATTGATGTCATATAGGATCACATTGTGGGACCATAGATAGGCATTCAGGAGCGCACGCACCAAAAGGACTCACTACATGCCATCTAAAAAGCTCCATACAGACCGCATTCACGTACGGAAGGAGCTCACGATCCTCAACGGTCGGGAGTCTCTCTCTCCCGACAAGGTGGTCTATTTCCGCTTGTGCTTTCTTGAAGACCTCGGGATATATTGTCATCGCAAGGAAAAACGCGGATAGTATAGACGGGGTCTGTCATCATTTCGTTGTGGTGCGCTTGGAGCGAAGGATCCCGACTCACTGTGTCAGATCCAGCTGATGAGTCACGTCAACTTAAGAGTAACGAGTTGATAGCTCGGAACCATACCAAGGTACATGGAAAAGGAAGCCCACTTCAGAATATCTTGATCCTCCGGAGTGACACTCTCCTGGAGTAGTTTCGACGTGAACGATGGCACGGCCTCACTTTTGGCCTGAATCGACATCAGCGCACGAGCGATAAGATCTCGATGATGAAACGTACCAAATGTTCCAACACGAACTCGTACGGTATGTTTGCAGCCTTGTTCACTAGTTCCCGCCAGTGTCTTGCATCTTTATGGAACCTGCCTCCGGGGAACCACGCTGGCAAGAACCGCACTGTGGGGACCTCTCAAACTACCGAAGCAATGTAAATGCGTCAGAAAACATACAAGCCGGAAGTATGTCAACGAGATAGCCTCCCGGTGCAGTAACCACGGCAAACACGCGCATGGCTTTGTCGGCCATCTCCACAAGGGAATCACCATCGTCCTTGACACTGTACCCGTGTGAGATCTTCAAGATTATTGATCCCGCCGTCCTATACACCACACGACATATCAGCGTGATCGCCAACGCAGACACTTAACCTTGCATTTACCTACGACAATGCATAATCAGATCATCAGGGTTCTTCGATATATTGTGTATAAGTCGTTTTGCTTCTTCCGCCTCTGCAGGGTAGAACGCTTGTAGGCTACTCTTAGTGCCTATCTGCTGATGAAAAAACTTGCGATGCTTTCGGCACGTGTCCCCATATTGCAGGAAGGGCGTGGCATCACGCCAACCAACAAGCTCTCCAGCCATCGTTAGGTGGGGCCTGTTCGACGTGATTGCGCTCTTCTTTTCGAACAAATCCTTGGTGGTCTCGAATGAGTTGAGAACAACGTATCGCATGCCCATCACATTGAAGGATATGATAGGACCTAGCGAGCATGAAGCGAATAACGCATGTACTTTTTGTGCCGCGTGCGTATACTTACCGTATTGTTTGCTCATGGCTCCAAATGCTTTATACGGTGCGTACGTCGGAAAATTGAGCAGGTTCCCGATGAGCGGCCATCTTGGAGGCCCGGGCGGAAGCTCCGAACGCCTCCTCCAGAAAAAATGGCCAGCTAGGTATAATGCCAAAGCACCAAGACAGATATCGAGCGCGTGCAACGTTCCCTGGGCCATGACAAAGTTCAACCTGGCGGAGCCGCTGGAAGTGCTAGTACATAACCGCAAAAACCCCGATACGATGGGCGACCCGCTTCGAAGCACAGCAGAAGATCCGAATGGGGGAATTCACGGCCTCGGGGTTCTTCAACCAACACTTTGTCACGCCGCAGGCTCACTGCATTTGTCAGCAAAAATAAAAAATTTCTGGTTGGGTGCTTGTTTTGGAGGCCTCAGGCCAGACTTGAGTTTCTGGCAGGCATATCGAAGTCAATTGAGAAGACAACAGACGAAATTTGATTGTTGCGTCAGAGGAGGTGACGAGTCGATTGAACGGGTACAATACTAAACACTACTTGGGTGTATACACCACGGGAAGCAACGCAATATGTAACAACAGGTAACAATATCATGATAAATGGTACATACATTCAGTTTCATAATTCGAGTCGTGCCCAGCCTGCTTTGACTCCGATTCGACGAGATCAGGCAATCAGGTAACAAGGTCCTCTGCCTTCTTCGACCGTGGGACAATGCTACACTTGAACGGTTTCAGATGGCTTATCACCCGTTAGTACATGACCCACACTAAATTAACTGCGAAAACCCACCGTAACATGCCCTCATTGTATTCATACTTGGGCACCAATTCAACTCCATTCTCGACGTACTTCGACACGTCCAACGTCGCCAGTGCTGTTGCGACATATGCGAAGAGCATCGATTCAGCTAGACGCGAACCCAGACACAGTCGTCTTCCCCATCCAAAACACGCCTCGCGCGGGTCGGGCTGCTGAGCCTCACCAAGGAACCTCTCTGGATTGAACACATCTGGATCGGGATATGTGTCTGGGTCATTCAAAATAAACCTGTACCAGATATGAGGTCCTAAGACAGTCCATCGGCCAGTCACATACCAGGTATTCGCAACAAGCCATGATCCCTTTGGGATTAAATATCCCTCGTAGATAATATCTTCCGTGTTGACATGCGACGCTGGTGGTGTCTATAACATTAGCTAAGAGAAAAAATAATTTGCACAAATACGCACGCAAAGGTATCACCGCGTTCCACCGAAGCAGTTCCGTACAGATAGCATCCACGTATGGGAGCGCATCGCGGTCCTCCATTGTCGGAAGTTTCTCATTCCCAATAACGGTATCGATTTCTGCCTGTCCCTTTTTGAGGACGTCCGGATATAATGTCATCGCAAGGAAAAATGCACCCAACATGGACGGTGTCTGCGGTCGACCCAGTTGTTTCAGCCTGAATCGGTCGCAGACAAGAGATACAATTCACCGTATCAGACCCACCTGGAAGCCGCAGGATCACGCTCAAAGTAAGTGGAAGCATTCTGAGAGCCAGGCAAGAAAACCATACCCAGGTACATTGAAAAAGAGCTCCATTTCAAAGCCTCCTGTTCTTCAAGAGTAAGACCCTCCTGAAGGAGCTGTGATGTGAAAGAGGGTACAGCATCACCCTTGGCCTAGGCTTACATCAGTGTGCGCCACTAAGAACGCGAAGGGGGGGGAACAAACCAGGTGCTCTAGGACAAACTCGTACGGCGTGTTCACTGCTTTGTTGAGCATTTTTTGCCACAGCTTTGCGTCTTTGTGGAACCCGCCCCCAGGAAACCACTCGGGCAGGTATTGCACTGGTACAATGTCTTCAGTCGGTTGAAATTGATTAGAAAACCCAGAAAACGTACTTATCGGAAAGAAGTCGGCTATGAATCGTCCGGGTGTCATTATCTCGGACATGTTGCGCATGGCTCTGTCGGCCATCTCCACAAGAGGGTCATCGTCGTCCTTGACGCTATATCCGTGGGAGATTTTCAGGATCAAGGACCCTGTCGATCTGACCATTATGTGGGACACATCAATTTCATTTGGAGGATGCCAGACGCCTTACCTGCGACAATGTACCCTCAAATTATCAGGGTCCTTCATCAGACTGCGCACAAACAATTTTGCTTCCGCTTCTTCGGTAGGGTAGAACATGGCCAGACTGCGGTTGGTGCGGATATGCCGACCAAAAAACTTGCGATGCTTTCGATGCGTATCCCCATAAGGCAGAAATCCTGTAGTGTTAGTCCAACCGACAATGTCGCCGGCCACGATAAAGCGCGGTCTGTTGGCAGTGATAGCGCTCCTCTTCTCAAGTAGGTCTTTGGTTGCCTTGAAAGAACTGAGGACAATGTATCGATTCCCCAACGCACTGAGGGACATAAGGGGACCTAGCGGGTAGAATCAGTAATGCACGCACCTTCAAATATAATTCGAACGAGCGTGCACTCACCGTATTTACTGCTCAAGGCTCCGAATGCTTTATACGGAACGTCTGCGCGAAGGTCAAGCAGGTTGCCGATCAGCGGCCATGGAGGAGGTCCGGGCGGGAGGGGGGCGCTTCTCCTCCAGATAATGCAACCAAGAAGGTATAATGCCAATCCGGCGAGGCAGATGTCAAAGGCGTTCATGATTGTACCTCGCGTGGGGGGCAGATGGTACGAGCAGCGACACGTTCAGGCAGATTCAGACCATTTTTATACCTTGATGGGCACATCGCCGTGATTTCAGCTGACCTGCCGTTGAATTGTATAGCTCCAATCAGTAGCGCAGATGCATATCGCTTTATGTGAATTGCAAAGTGTTTCAGGAACTCATCAAAATCGTTACCTGTTCGGCACCTCTCTAAAAGATAAGATCTGGGGCTAGTCAGCAACATGTGGACATGTGGTGCAGACGCCGTGATGGTACCATTGGTCGTTGGAATGGAATACACGACATTAAACAAGGGTCAGGGAATATATTCAATCCCTCATTTTGTTACGGATGCCATCTTTGGGTGCTGAAAGCTGAATTGTGCCTTGCACGATCGGGTATGCCGTCGGGACTCGAAGGAAAGATTTGACTGGCGCATGTAATCTAATCTAGAATATTCCGGGCAAATGGTAAGCATTTCCACATAGTCGACACGATTTCTTACGGATTTTTGCCACAATGTTCGGCGACAATTGTGGTGAAGGGCTGTGATGTGTTTATTTACGCATTTAAGATGGTTTGCTGGCGAAATTGGCCCATCAGAAGGGCACAGGGCCTAGTTTTAGAACGTGTTGCTCGGAACATATGTGCCTTTTTCTGTCGAGCAATACTTTCCTTGTCGCTTCCGCATCTATCCGGGGAGTGGTTGCGCGATGTCCAGGACTCGGAGTCGTGGGAGCTCCTAGTGCATGATTGCAAATTTTTTTTAATCTTTGAAGCCTGTAAACTGATGCGTACTATAGTGCGTTGAGCCGGACCACAGCCTGAGTGTAATGAAGAGGTCGGCGTCGCATCGGGTAATACGCAACGCGGTTTCCTCCTTTCGCGGGTCTGGGCTTCCGTGTTACAACACGGCGACCCTCGTTCCTTCTTCCGAATCAGATACGTCGCCCTTGCATTGTGATGCATCCGCCGAGGTTGGAGTGGAGTGGATGCTTGACGTCAAGAAGACACGTTTTTCCCGACTAATTTCCGCACAATGAACTTCCGAGTCAAAGGAGTGAAGTTATTTGCGGGTCGGAGACGGCGCCATCATCCACCGACGACTCATCTGGCAAGATAACTGACCTCGGACGGCCCTGCGCCACACCAGGAATGGCACTCCGTCGAAAAACTCAGCCAGCCTGGGGCCGCCCTACCGTACACATAACGTACTCCAATGGTCCTCGTACCGCCTCTGAGTCCCAGATCTCCGTTGATCGTGACCTCTTCTTCTAGCACGGTGTTTCCGCGTGTCGCGGGTAGCAATCATTACAACGATCTGAACGGAACAATGTTCCACTCTGACTCATGAGAACCGTGGCCCCTTCCCGACTAATAGGACAAGCGGAATATTGAAGTAATAAACACCTCGAGCCCAAAGCACCAAGTCACATCAGAAAACGGACATTCAGATTGTACAGGGTTTCGTGAAGTGCCACCTATGTGATCAATCTAGAGGTAAAAGCTAAGATCAAATCATGTCACGGTGCCCATTGTAAACACTCTAATTGAAATATCCATCTGGCCCACAATGTCATCATTTGGATCGAGCTTGAAGGAGGTCCTCGCACTTCTTCGAACGCGGGACGATCCTACACTTGAACGGCTTGACATGACTACGCGGGTCCTAGGCGTCAGTCGTGGCATACAAAACAACATCGAGAACTCACCGTACAATGCCCTCCTTGACGTCATAGCTTGGTACGCACTCCACACCATTTTCAACGTGTCTCGAGACGTCCACTGAGGCGAGCGCCACGGCCACACAGATAAAAATTGACAATTCGGCCAAGTGCGCACCGGGACACGACCGCCTTCCCCAACCGAAACACGCCTCCCGCGGGTCCAATTGTGGATTCTCGCCAAGGAACCGCTCTGGATCGAATGCGTCCGGATTTGGATATACTCGAGGGTCAGACAGGATGTACCTGGGCAAAACATGAGGCTCCATTTTACCAACATCGGTTAGCTACGGACCAAATGTTACCGAGGAGACACGTCCCCTTAGGAATTAGGTATCCATCATAGATCTCGTCCTGTGTGGTGACATGCATCGCTAGGGTGCTCATTGAGTGAACTAGGAATGTTTGCGGAAAAATACATACCCAAGGGGATCACTACATTCCATCGAAGAAGCTCTAGACAGAGAGCGTTCACGTATGGAAGTGCCTCACGATCGCCCATAGTGGGAAGCCTGTCCTGCCCCACGACCGCATCAATTTCCGCGTGTGCTTTTCTCAGTACCTCTGGATATAACGTCATAGCAAGGAAAAACGCAGATAGGGTGGACGGTGTCTGGCACCACCCTTTTCAGGACGGCCCCCTCGTCGGAAAGAAACCCAACTCACTGTATCAGACCCACCTAGACAATATATTGTCGATCAGAGTTGAACCTATCGCGGGAGCTACACACTAAAACCGTACCCATGTACATGGAGAAAGATGCCCATTTCAGAATCTCTTCGTCCGCAGTACTAACTCCCTCTTGGAGTAAACGTGACGTAAATGAGGGCATAGCATCGCCTTTTGCCTATTCCGAGCATCAGCATGACACCGTGGACCGAATAAGGCACGTGCCAGGTGCTCTAACACAAATTGATGGGGCGTGGATGCCGCCTCGCTAACCATTCTTCGCCATCGAGTGGCATCCTTGTGGAATCCACACCCAGGGAACCACTCAGGCAGGTGTCGCACTAACAGAAACCTTGGGTTATTGCAACCGCTCGAAAAGCATGGATGGACGTACGTATTGGGAGCGTATCAACGAGAAAGCGTCCCGGCGTCGTGATCACTGAGAAATTATGCATGGCTTTATCAGCCATCTCCACGAGCGGATCACCTTCGTCCTTGACACTATAGCCGTGCGAGATTTTCAAGATCACCGAGCCGGCCGTCCTAGACAATATATGTCACGTTGGCGCTGTCATGAAAGGCGATCAACCACGAACCTACGGCTATGCGCGATCAGATCGTCTGGGTTCTTTAATATGCTGCGAACAAATTGCTTTGCTTCTTCTTCTTCCGCAAAGTAAAGCGCCTCTAGGCTACTCTTGGTCCCAATTTGCTGGTGAAAAAACTTGCGATGTTTTCGGTACGTGTCACCATATTGCAGAAAGATCATAGAGTTCCCCCAACCGACGAGGTCACCACCCATTGTAAAGTGTGGCCTGTTGGATGTAGCGGCACTTTTCTTCTCGAGCAGGTCATTGGCCACCTTGA
The DNA here is from genome assembly GCA_038094355.1 of Afroboletus lepidellus. Lineage (NCBI taxonomy): Eukaryota > Fungi > Basidiomycota > Agaricomycetes > Boletales > Boletaceae > Afroboletus > Afroboletus lepidellus. Next base: position 5,267 of record JBBPUA010000544.1, on the reverse strand, counting down.
GAGAGTTGAGAACAACGTATCGCGTCCCCATCACTTTGAAGGATATAATTGGACCTTGGATAGGATCAGCGACTGGTACGATGAGAGTTCTATGCACTTGCCATATTTCTCCTTCAAATCGCCGAACGTTTTATACGGCGCAAGTATCGGAAAGTCGAGCAGGTTTCCAATAAGTGGCCATCCAGGCGGCCCGGGAGGAAGAGGTGCACTTCCCTTCCAAATAAATCGTCCGATAATATAAAAAGTCAGACAGGCAAAGCAAACATCTAGGGTATGAATCCCCATTACGAGGACCGGAATTTTGACGCAGAAAAGGGTCAGAGCTGAGGTCTATCACAGAGTCCCTGTGCGATTTAAACGAGTTCCACAGCGCATCCTCTCTGATTTTGGAAGCGTAGCGACGGGAAAAGGAACACGACAATCACGAAATAACCGATGCGTTTCCGTGTCCACTCCCAGAATAAAAGAGTTTGCCTGGAAGTGATGAAGCGAGCATCAAAGTACTGAGCTCATGATAAGTTAGCCTCATGATCAAAAGTGTATCACACACAGTGCTGATACCCCATAGAAGTGTAGTCCAAGCCACTACAGACTTTGGAATCATCAAAGTCTGGTCCAGAAGCTCGACACCACAAGTAACCGATGCGATTGTCATTCCAGAAGGGTTTCTTTCTGAAAATAGTACATGCTAACTCACCAAAAGTTATCGCCACGAGGCTGCGCTCGCACAGATCTATGGTCCGATGTCACATCACGCCTCAAGCGAAATCAACGCTTTTGAGTCAGTACACGCCTGAATCAAGGTGCCTTACCAAAGCATGTGATTATTAGCGTCCCTACATCTGCAAAGCAGATTTGTAACGTAACATTGGACGACACTTTGGCAAGCTGTTTGAATTGCATCTGAGAATTCCGATTGGACGACAGCCGTTTAGCGACGCCTAGCGAGCCACCTTCCTAATTAGAGCGCAAATTTTGCGTCTTTTTGGCTGTCGAGTTTTCTGATTAGTAATGATCCAGAGAGCTCACACTGCGATCCGAGTTGAGGATAGTGTATGACACATCCTGAACTGACACACGCTGTAGCAATGGCCACTTCAACACTGGGGTTCGTGAGACTGAAGAGTTTCAACTTACAATCATGTGCCAGTAAGTCGTGACCCTCCGACTTCATCAGCATTCAGATTTACAGTGGAAACTTCCCGCTATCTGCCTGGCTCTCCGTCCCTGAAGGTAACGGACATACCGCAATGTGGAGTCATCTCCATGACCGCAACAAGACATAAATTTCTCTGAGGGAATCTACACGTGTGCGGGGGCAGAACAAGACCAGTCAAAAGGAATGTATGTGTCCATTTTTGAAAAGATTGGATCGCAAGGGATACCAAACCGGAGCCAGCACAACATGGAAAGGTAGAAAATGGGATACACATATAACAGAGTTGTAACTAGAAAATGAAAAGCTCGAGAACGAAACGCATCTCTTCGTCGAGTGTACGGCAAAACCATCATGAGCCAAGCGGAACGCGAGATTTCTACTTGCGTTCCACAACCTCCTCACGTGCTTCTGCAATGATCTTCTCATCAACATATTCAGGAGGGGCGTCGAACAAGGTCTCTGGAACCTGCTCGTACACGATGTATTCGCGATCAAAGGTCTCCTCGCCACGCTCGCCACGCACGGTGCGGTAGGCAAGAACGGTCAGAACCCAAAACATCCTCAAAAGAACACCGATACCACAGCCTTTTCATGAAGTAAATCAGCAAGAAAGATTAAAATAGGATCTGTTATTTCTCACCAAGGACAAAGGCTACTGCACGACCCTCCCAGGGACCGAGTGCTTTGATGGCCTTGCAGATGCGCTTTAAGAAGCTCTTGTGCTGCTTGTGGTGGTGACTGTGATGACGATGATGGCCATGGTGTCCATGGCGGCCGCGATGACCATGTTCTCCATGTTCCCCATGGTCTTCGTGATCTCCATGGCCGTGGTGAGGGTGGTGGGGGTGGTGTTCGTGATCCCCGCCGTCAGGGTGGTCTGGGTGTTTGTCGCCAGGCTGCTCTCCGGGTTTGTCTTCGCCATCCCCTCCCTGATGAAGGTGGAGGATGTGGACTTCTCCGGGTCGAGGCGCAGCAGCATCCGCCTCAATGAGTGGCATGCCAAGGGCTTGGCGAAAGGCGTTTGACACGCGGAGAGCTTTCTCGCGCAGCGAGGCTCCGCAGTGGTGGAAAAGACCTTTCTTGTCGTCCTTGAGGGGAATGCTCACGATAACTGTGGGGCGGACGATGCGAGCGACGTTGTCGTCATTGCCGTTCACGTTGGCGTTGGCGAGCGCGTGGCCAAAGCGAATGTTGGCATTTGCATTGGATGGGCTCTCGGTGACGCGGATCGGCTCAGCCGCAACGAGGCTGACTGGGGACACGAAGAACCGTCGGCTGGAAATACTAAGGTATCCGAATAATGACCTACCTGCGCTCACCCCCGTTAGGAGTATGGGTAAGATAGAAAGACGCATGCTGCTGAGTGACCGCGCTGAAGAAGTGCTTCGGTCTCGTTAAACGGTAAGAATCAAGTTGTGTGGATGAACTAGTTCAAGTGATGCAAGGTTCGGAAATCGATAGAAACGAGCAGACTGATGGAGGAGGATGACTACGGTGGACTCGATGCTGTCCGCTAGTTTCAGACTCCGACCAGCCACTGTGCAAAACGGCGCTCGGCATAGCCTCGATTCGTTTCAGCCTGACCCGACTTCTTCCCGTATGCCAGCAGTCTATTTGGTTGCTTTCTCAAATGGCAAATACATCGCAGCAGCGCCCGACCACAGCAAATGGCATACAATCCACGTATGTCAATATTTTTGAGTCGTAACCACGACAAGATGAAATCATACTGCAGAGGACGCCTGCCTGCGAAACAATAAGCGTCCGCAGTAGGTCACCACTTGATAAAACGTACGCCGTGACGCTGAACTTGAGCGAGGTAAACACAATCGTCAGCTTGACCGCATTTCCCACCAGTTCCGGCCACCCCTTTTCGTCGATGAGAACCATCCCATCGTCCTCGTCCCCATGCAATCGGTGGAACCGAGCATAAATCGAGACTTCGGGTTTGTACCTGAACTCGGATATCCACCAATCGTCTTTGGTGGCAAAGCGGTGAATGAATAGATCTACCGCCTTCTGCGTTGAACTTATCAGTGCCATGTACCTAGAACGTTCGAAATAACATACGCACACGATGACTCATGCCTTGCAATGCGGCCCTGCCGAATGCACGCCTCTCATTTCTACATGTCACTATGACTTGTGGCGGGAGCTGCTGCGCTGAGGTGACAAACTGGTGAAGGACAGTAATTGCTGAGACAACGTCTGCTGGCAGCGGGAGCTGAGACTCGGGTCTCGGGGCCGAGGTAACTCGACTCATGATGAGGCTGAGGAGAGACCGCAACGGTCGAAGGCGAGAAGCCTCATGCAAGGGGGGCGTTGTGTTGCCCAATCGAGTTGCCTAAAGTGGTCATTAGGAATATTGGTCTGATGGCGTAGTTGGTTATCGCATCTGTCTAACACACAGAAGGTCTCCTGTTCGAGCCAGGGTCAGATCATTTTTCCCAGTGTAGGAATCCCTGCACTGATTTCTAGCGACGTGAGACGCTGTCCTTGAGCTTGATTTTCCAAAGCTACATCTTCGTGGGGACGAGAGACCGTGGGTGCAAACTACCATCTTTTCTTTTTTCAATTGCCGTGTCCAAATGTTACACGTTTCCGCAGCCTCTTCATTAAACCGTCTCTAGGCTGCCAGGGCTTTTCTCAGTGCTCGAATGACGGCCAACTTCCCCGCATTCTGTACTCTAAGACCCCGCTATTTATCCACCAAGGTGATCGCGCTCGGTGCTCTCATCACTCTGGTGATTACCGTTTACACATTTTCGTCACCCGAGTTTTCGTTCCGGTCGTCCGAATGGTCCTCGATCTTCGCAGGCCGTGAACGTGGCACATGCTCGCCGGAAGCATGGTCCTCGGGGTACTGGAAGTACAGCCCCAACACCGACGTACCTGTGCTCGCAAGTGCGGATCAGGTGTTCTCCTTCACCGGGCTGGAGGGATGTGCAGCGGATCGGGAATACTATTGGCATTTGGGGGTGGACCACCAAGAGCAGTTCGACAGATTCCCCGACGTCGCTTCGTACAAGTGGCGGCCGTCGTCTAGTTGCGATGTCCGGCCGCTGGACGGCGCCGCTATTGTCAAGGACATGGTCGAGCAGGGTGGGTGGCTTCTGTTGGGCGGTGAGTTATTTTCCGTTTCGGCGCACGGCATGTCTTGACGTGAGATCACTTCGCCCCTCTAGACTCTATCACGGAGAACCACTTCTTTTCGCTGTCGTGCCTTCTTTACCCGCACGTCCGCGCAACCCCCAACTATACTGAAAACCCGTACTTTGACCGCGCATGGCCCCAAAAGTTGTTCCTCTCACCCACGTCTCCTCTGCTACCCGAACTCGACTTTCCGCCCAACTTCTCCATCGAGGAAACGCCTCTCGTTCTTTTCCGCCGTGTCGACCTCTTGCTCAACCAGCCGGATCTCCAGTCATTATACCACAACACGCTCAGGACGGAAGCAGCGGATGAGGACCCCTCCCTCACGAATACCACAAAATCCCTCTTCAGCGAGGAGACGACATGGTCGTTGTCACCTTCCGAGTATATGCCAATCTTCCTATCTTCGCCCCCGAAAGGAAACTTTGGTACTCTGGTCGTGAGCACAGGCGGTCACTGGACGACCACGTTGATGAGCGCGTTCCGCGACGAGGAAGCAGGGGAGGATGCCGGATTTGGCATCGACAACGTCAAGTCGTTCTTCAAGGTCGCAATGCGAACATGGGCGGGTCAGGTCCAGGATGCTATCGACGAATACCGGCGCAACGGCGGCACACGGCCGAAACAGGCCGTCGTCAGAGCGTATCTACCCGGTCACGAAGACTGTCACGACCATCGCGAGCCGTGGACCGCTATCCAGCCGTTCCGATGGCGGTGGTACAACTGGCCGTGGATCCAGGATTTCAATGATCTGTTCCAGGTGTGTCCCGACTTGCGGCGCAGTGAATCCCGTGAGGTGTTGACAGAGGGGAAATAGGATCTTCTCGGGACGCACGAATTCCCAGACGTGTTCTACCTGCCTATCGAACGTCCTGGACGTCTGCGGCCTGATGCGGTACGCGCCTCTCCTGTGTCCTTATTCTCACACACGCGCTCATGGTCTTACGCTAGCATG
>JBBPUA010000543.1:0-15904 GCA_038094355.1 Afroboletus lepidellus | reverse complement strand
CAAGTGTGAGACAGCAAGTCTGAGGTTGGACAATGCTGAGCGAGATGAGGCAAGAGGAAGAAGATAAAGCGAGAAGGTGGGAAGCGGCTCAGGTGACGAACTGAAGTCAAAAGGTAGATGTCATTCAACAACCTCAGTTACCAAACTTATAGTCTGAATGTACAAACATGACTATATACTACATGATGCAAATGTCAATAAGGGCAAATAGCCCAGGGTGGCACAAGCCAGTAAATGTCATAATCAGGAAGAAAAGAGGAGTTGAAGGGCAAGTCAAGATGCCCTCAGACTGCGGTGTACATAGGGAAAGAATGCCAAAAATCTCGGTCGGATATCAATGGACTTGGATGTCTCAGACCTTGGACTCAGATAAAGAAATTATACATATGGACTCAGACTGAACTCAGTCGGACTTGGGGTCTTGCGCGGGCACTTGCTGCAAGATGAGGACTTGAAACTGGCCTGTGATATGCATCTTTAACTGTAGGGAGCATTGTGCTCCCACAACAGTTGTGATGGACCATATGTCCTGAATTTACATCACCCAGGGTGGTGAGTTGCATGATGTTGATGATCAACACATGGCCCTAGCAGCTGTGATGAGCTGCATAGCCCGTACTAGTCACCTGGGTTGGCGATTTGCATGATAGATGTGTGTCATCGGCTTAGGTAGCGTCAGACAAGTGGGGTAGACTGTTGGCAAATGAGGGTGATGTCGTTGCCTGATTTATTTGGTCTGGAATATATGAGCGAGTGTGGATGGGATTGCTGCATAACAGGGTAGGATTTGCACATGAGCGTGGTGTTGTCGCCAGTAAGCATACAGTATGGGTGACTGTCGCTAGGGATTTGGTTCTGAGTACATGAGCGAGTGCCAATGGGATCACCACGTGGGTTGGATGTCCAGATATGTGTGGGGGTTGGTCTTCTGTCGCATGAGTGGAAGGTGCTGAAAGCATACAAGGTGGGTTCTCATCACTTGGTTGAAGTACGCATACAGGCTGGTCTTGTGTTTCTGTCATGTGTACGAATGAGTCATTTGGATATGAATAATCCCTACTAGAGCATTGTCATAGTCCAAAGTGGGTACAAACAATTTTTCAGATAGTTGGTGACCCTAGTAAATTTTTGTGGGAGGCCATGCAAGGCAAGTCAGTTCTGGTGTGTTGTTGGCCATACTGGGATCTTGTCGCATGGTAATCCAGTCTGGGCCAGTGACCAGGGAGTCTTACCAAGTCTTCTCCTGTGCTAAGCAGGGCTCATAACCTGTTAAGCCAGACAACTAATGGAATGTGAATGACTCCAGTCATAGGTATGAGACTGGAGGAAAGGAAGAAATGGATGCATCATATCAGGTAGGTGATGATGTCCAAATAAGGAAATATAGTATGTGTATCTACAGTAGTATGAATCCCCAACATTTCTTGATGAGACTGTCTTACCAGCCTGTAGTTGGTATGCTGGACAATGTCACTCATCAACAAAACACTGGTTTTCATACAGCAGTACAATGAGTTACAGCACCACAGCTCTATACAGACCTGCACAGCTATATACAGAGGATGACTTGACTGTAGCTCTGTGGGGCTGTACAACTCTATGCAACTCTGTACATAGGGGGGGCTGTTTGCTGATGCTCTTCATCTGTTCACAAAGAGAATGTGAACTCCTGTGAAATGCAGCAGCACAAGTCCTTTTGTTGATTTAGAAAGGAACAGGCAAAGATATTTTAGTAGCACCTAAGTTATGAGCTGAGAACCTGATGGGCTCTGTTTCTGGTGTCAGTTGTGATATTGCTGGGATCTAGTGAGCAGCCAAGCTTGAAACAACATGGCCATGCTGTTATGCATGCAGCAGCACACTAGAGAGGTCCAGTTTTGAACAATCCAGGGAGCAGCTGGGCTCCAAATGATGTGGCAGGGGTGTCGTCGTTCATGCAGTAAGGTGGGATGCAACAGCAGCAGCCCTGAGAAGATGGCCAGGTATGACCCAACATACCAGAGGTGAATGGTGGTCAGTGACTCAGCACAGGGAGGTCAAGCAAGAGTTCGGGTTCAACTGGAAGGTGAGGGCTGGTTGGTCGACCTGGCTTATCCTAGGATTAAGGGCTGTCTCTAAATACTCCTCTTATCAAACTGCTACTTGTGTACTGTATCGGGGATTTCAAATTGACATACCTTGGTTCCAGGCCTCCCGATACTACCATCAGTGTGGCAATTTCTTTGACGAGTGAAGCATGCTAATTCCTACTACTAGAACCAAGTAAGTGATAAACTGATGAATGTTATACACATCTTTCTGTTTTTACACTATGCACATATCCTTTTCCCACGCCTTCTACGTCTTTCAGTTTCTAGTGTCAGTTGAGTCATGACTATGTCTTCTCTGATTTGTTTCGACCCGCTATGCATTATGTTGTTATGATTTTCAGATCCAGAAAGTGTGTCATGATGTTCATTGAAACCATGATGCACTCACTCCCATGGAAGCTATTAGAAGCATGGCAGGAGTCCGTTCCACTGACCCCTCATTACTCAGCAGAAAGAGAAATTCTGATAGTCTCCTTTCACTAGGTACCCAGATGATAACATTCATTCTGTTCCAGCAAAGCGCAGACTGCAGCAGTGGAGATAGTGGGCTGAAACATGACCAGATATCCACCAAAAGAAAGAAAGCCCCTGTGTTGTCCGTGCTTGTCCATATTGCTCGGTGTCTTCAATGACCACGAGATGTTAGATAGCATTTGAATCCATTGATTATGCCATCTGATTCCATTTGCAACACAAAGCTGACCCCTCATAGCAACCATTACAATTCAGTTGCCTGCCAAAAGGTTTATGTGTTGTAGTCAGGGCCCGGCACAAACAGACCAAATCGTAGCTGCCAATGTCGCAGATTGAACGGATTTTTCTACCAGCTTGAAGATGATAACCACTTACAGTAGATGGATGCCAAGGCGGCCACCATAGTCGCGTGCTTTACAACATCTCACAGCCACACTCGATAGCCTCCCTCTCGCACCTTTGGAATCTGCATTATTGACCCCCTGTCCAGTCATCTTTGCATACTGGATAAAAGAGATTCTCCACGTGGTTATACCTGGTGTCACTGTGCCTTAATCATCTCTACCTCAGCCTCATCGATCATCAAGTTTTGCCATGGATGTGGCCCTGCGATGCTATTTCGTTGACAGTGATGACCACGTTTCCGATGCCACGACGGAGTCAGGGCTGTAAAATAAATAATATTTACTGTGATAAACTTCTAGGCAATCTTTTTCTCCGATTTCTACTTTGAATGAATAACTCCACCAAACGCACACCAGAATAGTGGATGTTCCAGGGATGTTCACCCCCTTGCTTGCATTTGCTCGCGCGTCAGCTTAAATGTCGACTCTCTGCCCAACATATTGATCCAAACTTCCTTCACAACCTCCTTTTTCTGTGTTCGATCAATATAGACATTACCAATACGAATAATTCATCCTACTTACCGGGTCCCAATTTTCCTTTGTCGCTGGCCTCGCTGTGATAGCACTCGCATACGTCATGAATTTGGCGTACTTGTGGTCCTTGAGCAACTCCCCGAACTTTGGTCCATTCCCCACTGGGAACTTCCCAATGTCATACTCGATGCTGAGCATCAACCGGCTGATCAGAGGGGTGATGCAGGCGTCTGCGATCGTGTAACTGTCTCCCACGGCGTATTCCCCAGAATTAGAAAGCAGGCTCTGCAAAAATTCGATTGCCCTGAGAAGGCTCTCCGTGGCATCCGGTTCGGTATCCAGGACCCATGCCACGTAGGCATACATATACATTCTCGTGACCGTTTCAACGAAAAGTCGGACCTTGGCGCGCTGGGCTGGATCGGACGGCATCAATTTAGCCTCCGGGTAAGCCTCGGCGAGGAACTCGAGGATAACACCAGACTCCGCTAGTTTAACAGAGAGTGGAGACGGATCTTCTGGTGACACGTCTGGCCCACCGTGGGTGATTGCTGGCACCTATTTCGATGGCGCCGATATTCAGTACCACGTAATAAACTCATTCAGTGCACACACCTTCCCAAGGGGATTGAGCTTTTCGGCAAAGAACGCAGGCTTATCAAAGAGGTTGACCGAGAAGTATTTGTGAGGGATATTACCCTCCTTGAGCGCAAGCTCGATCTGTTGCCCGGTGTCACGCACATCGTAAACTAGTAGTGTAGTGCCATACCTTCTCCGCGTGGGGCGAGGACTGTTTCATTGATCAGTACTCTCATACCTCAGAGGGGGTTCTGGGACACCTACAACGTAGCTGTACAGAGTGAGAGGAGGCATGAGTGTCGCAATGCACTACTTCACACAAATGCTTTTATAGTTTTCCAGAGTTCGGCGCTCAGGCTTTGAGGTCCTGCCATGCCCCTACCAGGGCTGATTGTTGTTTTGCTGCTTCACGGGCGCACCAATGTAGGGTTCGTTCTTACATCAGTGGCACGCCGGTCAATCGTGGCCGACGTTAAGCCATTACTGGTTGGGTCCGCTGGCGCCGTGATCATAAGTGAGCGGCGAATCGCGATGGTTTAGAGTGGGCTGTGGAACAAGTGAGCAGCTGTAAAAGGATAAGTACGTTCCAAGGCAAGCGCAGCATCGTCACGTAACATCGTGAGTCTCATGGCCCGTCGGTTGGCAAGTCACTCCACGGCATGGACCGCACCCGACTCGGATTAAGGCGACATGGCGGCGCAACCTTGTTTTCGGCGATCGCCGATCCGGCACTGACCCGATGGCTTACCCCTATCACGTGCGGCGGCGTTTGCAGCTCTCACGGTTGTCCACATGGCCTGGGAAGATGTTCTCTCTGGATGACACGTGGCACACGCTCTGTGACTGCGAGATGGCCCTGATTGACACTCCTGGCGTGCAACCATCCTGTTCAACCAGCCATCCCGCTACCGGGCTCAATATAATGACCATTCAGTGACAGTGAGCCTCAAAGTGGCTAAGGCTGTCCGTTGTGAAGTTGACATCCTGGTAGAGTTTGCATTTGTCGTACCCCAGGGGGTGATTGAACGACGATGATACTTTTGTCGGCGGGCGCCCGATCGACCGCCACGCTGGCATCATTGATGATCAAGTCGTCGTCAACGTTTCAGCACTTAGCCTTGTTTCTACTCTGCCTCCCGCAATTTCCCAGTAGCTATACACGAAGACTAACTCCACCACAAGAGGTTAGTAGATGGTGCCTTAGTATGTACTGCCTACCCAATGTTAAAGTGGGGTGAGTGCTAGGTTTTAAATAAAGGATATCCACTCATGTGCAAAAAAAACACTGCAACTCGATACTTGTCGGGCGTTTCTGGGCTTGAGACGGAATTGAAGAAGACGTAGTCACGGATTTAATTTGAAAGGATCGAAACTGAGTGGAACGGGACCTCCAACATATACCTTCGGTGATCGGATATTATGGCGAGGTAGTCTTACTTCATATTTGTCGTACTTCAAACGGCAGGTTCAGGGAAAGCCTCGGACAACAGAAGTACCCAGTAAACCCCGCTGTTTACAATAGGGTCTCCACGATGCGATCACCGGAATCTTGGCACAGTAATTCGGGCCCTTGTATAGCTTCGCATGGCCTGTCCCTATGACGCGCTCTTACCAAGCTAGAAGCCCGAAAACGCACTTCGATGGCTTGTTTCGCTCACGGAGCCGCAGCGAAAGGACACCTCTTTGTTTGAAGTTGCCAGCGAGTCTTTTCTGTTGTTTGTGGTTCTGACATGCGATTCTGACATCTGTTTTATGTCTTGCTGAACTTCAAGTTGCTGCTCCTTTGACACGCGAAGCCTCTCCCATCCCAAATAACGATCATCCGGCACTCGGTGAAACGGTCGTATCTAAGTAACTGATACTCCAAGCCCAAGAATTCTGATCTTCCTGTCGACCACTTTCGCAATGTGGAGTGCGTCATGCGATCACCACTTCCGCAGAACTCTACGTGTGAGCTATGTGTGTGTGTTTTAGAGGTATTTAAGCAGTTTGGTCCCCATGTTTTACGACTCAATACTCATCCGTGATGATCTCTTGTCTTGCACTCCTTTTATTCATTCCATTCGTTTCTGCACTCCCTCTCGAGAACCGGGCTACTCAGATAGCCTGTGGCAAGTTCGAGTCAATACAATCTGGCTCGTACTCCATATTGACCAACCTTTGGGGCGAGGCTTCAGCGGCCTCCGGTTCGCAGTGCTCTACGCTCACGTCCATCCACGGAAACACGATATCGTGGTCCACAAAGTGGACCTGGATGGGCGATAACGACATCAAGAGCTTCGCCAACGTCCAGCTCAATGAAGGGATCAACCAGCAACTCAGCGCAATCAACAGCATGCCGGTATGTTCCGTCACACATCGACTGCTGTATACCTCATCGTACTGAGGCCAAATTGAAGTCGACCTGGCAATGGTCACAGAAACTTGGCAGCACCGAGCGTTTCGTGTCTGATGTTGCCTACGATCTGTTCACTTCCCATAGTCCTGGCGGCCCCAACGCGCACGAGGCCATGATCTGGCTCTTTAGCTTGCATGCACAACCTATATCCCACACATACGACGCCTCTGGCAAAGCGTTCCCCGTCGCGACAAACATCGACATCGCCGGCCGGAGTTGGTGAGCGAGATTGGACAGTTCCTATCGTCAGCTGAGGCAGTCGTCTTCAGGGACTTGTACTCGGGCTCCAACGGTGCCAACCCGGTTTACTCCTTCCTTCCTTCAAACGGGCACGTCAGCGCCTTTAGCGGCGACATTCACGATTTCTTCAAGGTAACGGGTTCTCTCGCGTCCCCCCTTGCGCTGCGGGCCTGTTTTCTGACGCTCGTCGGGCTGCACAGTACCTGATCCAACGCGGCAACATCTCCTCCTCCGAGTACCTCAAAACCGCGCAGGCTGGGACGGAGGCAACGTGTGGCAGTGCCACGTTTGTGACGTATGTGCACTCGCGACGCTCGTGGCATCCCGCAGTCCCGCTCACGCATTTCTGCGTTGTCAGCTCGGCTTACTCGCTGGCGATTCACTAGCTTGGCGCGACAAGCACCCACGCCTGACTTGTCCTTCATCGGGTCGCAGGCGACCCGACACGTCGGACGTCCAATCATTTATTTACCAGTCGTTCTTTCGAGCATCAGATCATGATGTACCCTTTTTACCTAGTCTCGACCGGGGAATTTCATGATGACCGCGCAGACACGTGTCTCAGACTGCATGACGGAAGTAGACTGCGTACCTTTCAGCCTCAATGTCAGGCCCTCCATAAGCCCACTCAAAATTTGAAATCGTACGTGCGATCGCATATGCGCTATCGGCGTGGCTGTCCCTGGACACCGATGGAACGACCGGGGTCGACTTGGCACCCTAGAGTTTTGATCCCGTTTGTTTCGGTCGTACCTCCCGGATACCTTTCTGTCGTCCGGATGAGCCGTCGCAGTGCCTCCGTGCTATGCTCCTCCGATAGGCCCGAGCAAGCGATCTTCCCTCGCCACGCCAGTTGCCGATGGTCAGGGTACATAAGGCAAGGATCACGCCCGACTTGAAACGGCAACCCTGCGCAACCATCGTTGAACTTGAAGCGGAAGCGGTTGTCCCCATGGATCCCGTTTCAACTGTGACACGACCGGCACCCACAACACCATGGAAAATACAATTGAGTTTATAAAACGCACGCAGTGTCTGCAGCACACAACTAGACCAACAAGAATCGAGAGAGAAAAAAAGTCAATGACGAGTCATAACGAGTAAACGGGGGAGTTGGATCCGCAGAGGAAGTCACCGGCAGGCTTCCAAAAACGAGCGAGAGCATAACGATGTTGCTAGTGCCTACTGTGCGCGGCAAGGGGAAGATGACAGGGTATGTAGATGCACCTGGGGTAACAAGAAAGTATTAGGGACCCAAAAACAAAACCGCGGAGCAAAGCGAGGAGGGCGGAGATACACGAAAGCGAAAGGATTAGGGGAGTAGAATATGGAGGAGGGGGGGATGGTGAAATAACTAGATAGGGGAATAAGAAAAAAAAGTAGCTTTGACGGACGAGATTATCCGGTGGAGTAAACGTCACGTCAAGTTCGACTCCACTTTCAGTCCCTGGGCATGCACATACGTCCGCTTCCTCCTGAATTGCGTCACTTTACCACCACGAGGCTCTAAAATCACAATCGATGGCCTGGAACAGCCCAGAATATCAGGGTCAAGGCAGTCACGCAGATTGCGACCAGCGTCGTGACCCAGATAGCACGCCCAAGGAGCAACTTCTTCACGTAAGGTTCACGGATCGTAAGCGTGCGGAAAGGAGTCGATTCTGATTGGCCCAGAAACACGAGGATGGGATCAAGCTCGTATTGATGCGAAATGAGAAAAAGGATGGCGAACGTGAAGGGAAGGAAAAGCTGCAGTGGAAACAAGTTACAAATAGCGACAAGAATATTTCTCGCAGGAAACTCACGAAGAAACGCTTGGATTTTGGTTGTACATCGAGGAAGATGAGGGAAAAGGCGGTGGCCAGACCAATCCAGAGAATAAGCAAACCCAACACGAGGCGTACGAGGGCAGATAGGGGAGTGAGATTGCCGAAGGCCTTGGCCCTCAGGAAGCGCGGGAATGCGTCCTGCTCCATGGCACGGAAACAGTATTCCTTTTGCGCGTGAAACATGTCTGGAATATGGGCCAACAGATTCAGTTCGCTTGGTGTTGTCGGCTCCTGTGTGCCGCTCAGCGGGAAAGAATGTATACGCAGCGTCGGGGGAAGGTAGATCTCATGATTCTCGGGAGCCCCTACGGTGCCTGCAGGGGACAAATATCGGAGATAGATCCGTTCGGCGGACGCAACGAGGTCCATTCGTGTAATAGCAGCGGAACGGGGAATGATCGTGGGGGCACGTGAAGCTCGTCGCAGGTTGAACAATGTGGGTGTGCGTGCTGAGAGTGAGAACGGAGTTGTCGACCGCTCTTCGTGGGCGGGAGGTGACGCAGATGCGATGCGTTCCCTTTCGAATCCAGAAAAGCGTGGATGTGGGCTAGTCGAACGACCACCAGAACGTTTCTCATCACCGGCGGCGAGTTTTTCAGGGTCATTGAGCGCCTCGGTGGTGCTGGGGGTACTTCGCTTCCCCGTACTCGGTTGGAGGCCAACGACCGTGCCGTATATTGAGCCACGCCGACGTGCGTAGTCCCAATATTGGGGCCAGTCCTCCTTGATGGTTCTCCCGGACTTGCGGACATCCTTGAAATAGGCCCTGCAGAGGTTCTCATGCTGTTGAACGTCAAGCCAAAAATCTAGTATGTCCTCTGCGCCCTCGCGCTGGAGGAATAAACTAAACAAGGTGGGACATCAGCACGCCATCAAAATTGAGAAGTTGATTGGTACGGACTAGAACATGAACAAGTCGACTGGAGGTCTCGTACGTCTGGAGAGGACCTCGGTGAAGGAAGGGAGTCTGTTCTTGCGACTGTTGAGCCAGTCTTCCTGTTGACGCTTCTGCTCGTCGTCCATGGCGGTGTCGGGGATGGGGGGGACGGCGGCGGGCAGCCTTGGGGAACGTTCAGGTCAACGAACGGCTCGTTTCTGTTTCCCATCCCTGGCAACACTCCACTATATTATGTAATCCTTTAGACCAACTCTCATCATCTCCGCCATGTCCTCGTTTGCAAAGGCAGTCCGACCAGGAATCCGTGAGATCCGTGTTCTGTGCTGCCAATCCTCACAGGCTTCCGCGGGCACACGGTCAGTCAAGGATGGCTCATTTTCAGCGAGCGTCGGCCTGAACCTCCACCATAGCCAGTTTCTCCTCTCCGAATACGCTGTCATCAAGAAACACAACCCAGACCTCCCCATCTTGATCAGGGAGGCCTCCGGCACCCCCGCACGCGTGTTTGCTCGCTTTCGTGCGTTCCGTGCCCTTCCGCGCGCGTGTTGATGGCTGTGCTCATCCATTCTCGCAGGGCTCGGTGATGAGAAGCACGTCGAGCTAGACAACCTGTCTCCTTCCGAAGTGGCCACCAAGGTCGCTGAGCTGATAACCACCTCTGCATAATAACATCTGCTGTCTGTTTGAATGACGCAATCCACGCCCGTTTTATTTTTCCGCTCGCAGTTCGGGAATGTATCACTCCCGAGTGGTGGCCGTTCCATCCTCCTATGCAATTCTCAGCACCGCCCCATCGCCTCGAGGGCTGGACGCTTCCTCGGTGCACGGTGAACTCGTGTTGTTCCTTCAGTTCCGAGAAACAAATTGCCCGTGATAACCTTTGACATTCTCTATTAACACTTGCAGGTGTTCCGTTCACGTGGTGGTTCCGCCAAGACAGGTGCTCAAACATTGAAATTTTTGATAGCTCGCATGGTCATCGCGTTGGTAAAACATCACGAGTAGGCCCACAAATAGTCGTGTCTGTACTGCGGGTTCTCTCGCCACTTTACACCTCCTCACTCCCTTCCCTTTTCTCCCCCAAGACGCCCTCTCCCCATTTCCCTGCCAATTCAACACCTACTTCGTGATCGTGTTCTAGCCTCAGATTTCGTATCAACCAAAATTCATACACTAGCACCAATGTCCCGCAGATCACCGACAGTGATGCGGTCACGAAGAGGGCAGATTTCTCGGTTTTTCCAAAGACACCTTCCTGCGTGCCGTAGATGCTCGCCAAGGTCGATATGACCCCTGCCATAGAGTTGAGGAACCCAGGGCTTGAGAGCGGAAAACATGAGGAGAAACGCCCATCTCATCCAGAACGCACTCACATGAAGATGCGGTTAGAGACCCAGATGTAATTTCCATGCCATCTGAACCACAAGCAAATCATCCCAGCTGCCCCGATGCCAGTGCAGAGAAATGCAATGATGTATCTTGGTCCGCGACGAGGTTAATGCATGCGATGCTAACCTAGGAATGAGGCTCACAGTCCGAAATGATTGATCAGGTTCAAGATCTCGTTCACAGCGGACCCCGATGGCCTGTCCTTGAACGATGCAAACGTGCCCGGGAAGAGCACGAATCCGGCGAGCAAAATCCAAGTGAAGAAGGAAGAGAGAACGTAATACAACGGTGAGATGCCGTCCATGGCGAGAAGCATGTTGACGTAGCGGGTCTCCATCTGACCATCGAAGTTGGGGGGAAGCGCCGGTCTATGCGGGTTGCGGCAGAGCTCGCTGGCAGCAAGCGGGCGTGGTGCGTGCGTCGGGCGATGAACCTCGTTCGCAGCGAGCGGCGGGCTCGGCGGGGGCTTTTCGAGTTTGTGCGCCGCGCGTGGGAGGGCGATGCTCGGAGGTAAGCTGGGCGAAAGCGGGCGGGGGGGTCCGTGCGATCGTTGCGATGTCGCCGAGTGCGTGCGGCCCAGCCCGGGACCTTGAAGATACGTGGGGGCCGTGGGATGTGGCTGCGGCGACGCATGATGAGGATGTCTGTGCAAAGGGATGCCATCGTTGAGCGAGGTGTACGAGGTACTCGAGGTCGCAGAGCTTCCATACACGGGGTGCGTAAAGGTCGATGCGTACCGATGTGATGGGGCGCTTGGAGGCGGAGGCCGAGACCGCGAGCGATGGTGGTCGCGGTGCGGCGTGCTGGAGTAGTGGTGCGGACGGCGGTAGTAATGGTGGTAGTGGGAGCTGGAACGATGGCGCGGGGGGTCACGGTAGGTCGCGCTCGTGCTCTCGTCGCGATGACGCGGGCTCGGAGGCGGCGAGTGGTAGACCTGGCGCATGCCCTCCCTGCGTGGTGGTGGACTCCGCGACCGGGTCAAGGCGCCTAACCATCTCCGCCCTTGTCCCCTGGACTGCCCGCCTCCTGCCGGATGTGGCGCCGAAGGCTGCGCGGCGCCTCTGATGGGAGGTGCGGAACCCTGCGTCGCTTTGACGCTAATGGAAGCGCTTCCTTGGTGTCCCGCTCGCTCAGGCGCTGGCGACGGGGTTCGCGAGCCCGGGGTCACCGGCGCCGTTCCCTTCTTCAAGTCGATCGCATTGGACGACGTCGGATAGTGGTAGTGCGCGAGGACCTGCGGGACGAACGGGCTCCCGACGCGCTCGAGAGACGGGCTGCGATTCCGAGAGGAAGAGTGCGGGGGGTGGGGTATGTCACCGGTCGCTCCCGCAGTCCGTTCATCTTCGGTTTGGTGGGCTGGCGCTGGCCGTTGGGCGGTGTAGGGTCGGGTCACGAAGTGCGAGTGTCCTGGTTCGCTCTCCGTCTTGGGGTGTCTCGACCTTTCTGGCGCGCGATGGCCGTTCGCAGGGTCGTACATAGTCGACTCGTCATATACGTGGCGACGTTCGAGTCGCCTATGTAGCGGGTTTCAGGCCCGCGGGATCGTCTCCCCATACTTACCCACAGCGGTCATTTCCTCGGGGATCGGGTGCACAAGAACGAGCCCTGTCAAATTCCGTTCGCACGTGTTGTTCCATAGATTCCGTTGGAACATGGGTGGTAGAAGTTCCGAGCCAATCGATCACCACGAGTATATATACATACGAGGGTGGAGGGTTTCAAAACATGCCCACCCCCAACTATCGTGCAGACAAGTCCATGCCCTTTGCCTTGATATCCACCAGATATATCCGTTGCTCGTTCAAAACGAGGAGGCCAGACTCGGTGAATATCAACTGGGCAGTGGTGCTGTTGAAGAAGAATTTGCCGATCAGGGTGCCCTCGGGGTTCCATACGTGTACTCCTTCCCCGCACCCAGAATACACATTGCCACATGTGTCCAGTTGGATCCCATCAGGGATGCCAGAATCACTGTAGGCAAAGACGCGACGGTTTGCGAATGACCGAGTCACAGGATCGACGTCATACTTGTAACTGTTCCACTGAGTCAACGTTATGAAGAACAAACAAGTCCACGATTACTTGCATTGTGGCAGGAAGTGTCTGGTTGAATCCAAAACGGACGTTATTTAAACCCGTGTCGGTGCTGAGAGGACGTGAACCAATGTTCATACGAGTGAAAGAAGGATCGACATCCTGCTTACACGAAGGCTGTCTTGCCATCCGGGGAAAAGGCTATTCCGTTCGGGTTGATGAGTTGGTCCGCTGCAACTTGGACTTGACCTGTCGATGGATCGAAGCGGTAAACCTGCGAGGGCAACATTGGTTGCGGACGGAATCCAACATACCAACCATATCTACAGATGTTGCACCTGTTAGAGTTTGCTCGCCCCCTCGATATCCAAAATAGGACGTACGTTGGATCAGTGAAGTATATGACATCAGTGCCAGGAAGTATCTTGACATCGTTTAATGAGTTGAACTGCCTGCCGTAGAAGTTGTCCAGTAGGACAGTGGTATTATACGGCGGGCTGGGGTTCACGAGGACTACCGAGGGAGGAAGAAGTGCGCGCCCTGAGGTGACGAAGAGCAGGTTTCCCTTGTATGGACCCGTGCCTCCATTGGCCACCTGCACCGTTTCAGAAAGGTTCAGCTAGATGGACCGTTAGGCAATCTCTCCTACCCTTGCTGTAAATCCACCTCACCGTCTGGATGGGTATGCTGACTGAGTCGGTACCACTGGCAAGGGCATCATCGACCTCCGTCATGTTGATCATTGAAATAACAGTGTCGTTGTACCAGCCACTGTACCCAATGGGGCCGCCGGCCATACTCGCGAAGAAAACGATATTGAGATCAGGCACGTAGACGGGCGCCTCGTGAGCGACGGCGAAGCCTGGGTGTGACGCGACGAGCCGAATAGTGGCATCCAGTCCAGTTATATCAAGGAAAGAATGATCGAAGACTTGGATGAACGGCGGGGTCGTGTTCGAGGGGTTGAAGCCGACGAAAGAGTTGTTCGTGCGCCATTGCGTGTAGTTTGCACTCACGACATTGTAGTCGACTTGGTTGATTAACTGGTCTTCCGTCATTTACCTCCTCTCCGAACCATCGGCAGAGAACATACCACTGCTCCAGGGGGCAAGGCGAGATCCAAGGAGTTAGCCACTTTTACCATCGACGATACCATCAACAAAGTAAACATAAAGGGAATCATGGTGAGGCCTGTCAATGGAGCCCAAGGCGGGGGAAGGAACCCAGTTGTATGCTCGGCGCCGTCCGTCTCTAGTTGACAATGGACTGGACGAACGGCTTTAGGCAGGTGCTGGCGAGTTATGCGGCCGGTGCTGACCCCGCCGCTTGATCTGTACCTCACGAGGGCTAGTAGTAACGGAATCACCACATACTTTATCAGTAAAGCGGCACCTTCTCTTAATTACGAACATATATAGCGTAATGATGTAATTTACTTACGAAGTCAACTTGAAGGTCCTTGCTCCAGGGATTCATCAAAACCAGATGCAATACGCACTTTCGGGTGGGTGGACTCAGTCCTCCATGTGGGTGGCCTTGAATAACTCGCACCGTAAGACGCCCTGCCAGTGGTATAAGTCTGGATCAGAGGGCTAGTTACGAGAGGGTTATTGATAATTCAATCCGCACATCCTTTCTAACCTAGCTGATGCGCAGGCGCAGAGATACTAGCGCCCTGCAGCGATGTAGTTGATAAGCGGGTTTGCTTAGTGGGGCAGCAGGTACTACATAAGCGATGCTAGTCACCGTTCCCGTGGCCATAGAAAAATTCCGAACTGAAGCATTGATCAACCACCACTGGACGACGAAATACATGTAGTGCAAGAAAATGGACAATACAAAGGACCAAGAGTCAATTTAAAATAGCGTGCCCATTATTGAGCTGACAAATCAATGCCCTGTGCTCGGATGTTCGTAAAATATATCTGCTCCTCGTGGAGGATAAGTAAACCAGACTTGGTGAAGATCATCTCGGGGACTGTGCTATTGAAGAAGAACTTTCCGATCAGAGTACCCTCGGGGTTCCATACATGCACTCCGTCACCACACCCCGAATACACGTTGCCGCTCTCGTCAAGTTGGATACCATCTGGAATACCAGAGTCACTATAGGCAAAGACACGACGGTTTGCCAACGACTGAGTCACTGTGTCGACGTCATACTGGTAGCTGTTGCAGCGTAACGTAAAGTAAGGCGAGGAACCTAAAACGTGCACGTGATCAACGCACATTGTAGCAGGAAATGTCTGGTTGGTTCCAAGGAAACCTCCCGCGGAACCTGAGTCGGTCCTGACGATTCATTTGTAAGTGCCCCGTTGGCCGAGATATCATACTTCCTACTTACACGAAAGCGGTTTTGCCATCTGAGGCAAAGGCAATCCCATTTGGGTTTACAAATCGGTCTGCGACAACCTGAACTTGACCAGTAGAAGGATCGAAGCGATAGACCTGCGAAGGTAGCATCGGTGGAGGACGGAATCTATTCAGATATCCGTATCTAATCGAATTTGTCAGCATTGGTCTTCTCCCCAATGGGGAACGTACGAAGGGTCCGTAAAGTAGATAATATCGGTGTTAGGAAGTATCTTGACGTCGTTGAGCGAGTTGAACTGTCTACCTAAGAAGTTATCTAGCAGGACAGTGGTATTGTACGGTGAGTTGGGATTCACGAGCACGACCGAAGGAGGCAGAAGTGCGCGTCCCGACGTGACGAAGAGAAGGTTTCCTTTGTATGGACCGGTTCCTCCATTGGTCATCTGCACCGTGTCTGAAAGGTTCAACTAAACATCCGTCAGCGGTTGTCCTGGCCCCCGCTACAAACCCTGCTCACCGTCTGAATGGGTACGTCCACGGACCCAGTGGTACCAGCAAGAGCCTCATCAACTTGCGTCATGTTGATCATCGAGACGACGCTGTTGTTGTTCCAACCACTGTATCCAAGGGTACCACCGGCATTACTCGCAAAGAAAACGACGTTGAGGTCAGGCACGTAAATGGGAGCCTCGTGAGCGACGGCAAAGCCTGGGTGCGACGCAACGAGTCGAATGGTTGCATTGAGTCCTGTGATGTTCAGGAAAGACGGATCGAAGATT
>JBBPUA010000542.1:0-15910 GCA_038094355.1 Afroboletus lepidellus | reverse complement strand
CACCGCGGCGCGGCCCAAGTTATAGGCGATATCCAGTTAATGTATGTATGTATCGTACTGTAGTACCCAGATCCCAAGCCGGCGCCTTGTCCAAGTTACTTGCCTAGACCTTGTATCCAACCCAGTAAGCCGCCCCGGTGGACGACGCTCCCCGGCTTCAACAACGGCGTGTCCTCCCTCACTGCCTCGTCGCCCTCGATCACAACGCTTACCCCGTTCTCCTCCTCGATGACCTCCTCCGTCGCCTGACCAGCCTCCCCAAGCGGTCGCCCGAAATCGTCAATCCCAAGACGCCGCTGCCTCATCTTCCACGCCAAACACATGACCAACAGACACCCCTGCATCACTGCCGACACCGCGTACATCATCCAACCTATGCCAGTCAGATCAGTCCCACCGGGGAGCACGCACGAACACCACTCACTCGTCCAATCCGTCCCGGGGCGCATGGCAATCGAGATCGCCATGACGATCCCGCCTGGACTCTGGATCACCATCATCGGGATGCTGAGCGCACCGACGAGTTTGAGGTGGTAGGTTCGCATGATCTGCGGTGTGTATTGGACCGCTGCGAGGAGACCCGAGGTGACGCCCAGGAACGTGGCCCATAGCGTAATTTGTGGGGAGCGCGCGCGAGGATCTGGCGTGTCGGCGAGTAAGGAGAGCGTCGTGAGGGTGCAAATTACCCTGTGTGGATGAGTGGGCGAATAAGCGGGACGAGAGGATGAGACGTACAGATGAACAAAGACAACCCAGGAAACGATAATCGACAGCCGCCACTCCGAACTCTTGAGTTTGGTGCGGACGTGGTGAACTGGTCCGTCGTGCGTGTCAATGTCGAGCCGGACGTATTTGAGATCGGGAGGATAGTAGAGCATGTAGAGGACCAGGCTGCAAGGGGTGAGATGGGGCTGGACAGAGACTCTGGGGCGCACATCATGCTGAACAGGAACCATTGGGTACCGACTTGGAGCACGCCGGCGGTTTGCTCGAGGCATTTACCAAGGGTCTAGGCTCGGGTCAGGACACAATAATCGTCATATAATGGACCGGGTGGCGCACTACTTGAGTGCAACAGCGTATGACGGGGTATTGGAGCGTGACCCTGAGATGGGTGAGCCATGTCCAGAAAGAACGAGTAGGACACACATGTTGAGCATGGCAGCGGCAGACGACGTGCTGCCGAGCAGTAGAAACCAAGGGCTAAAGCCGACCGAGGTGCCCGCCCGGATGATGCGCAAAAGCTAGGCCATGTTGGACGACTGCAGCACGAACGGCGGGTGACGCACCTGCGGGGCATAGGATATGCATAGCCCAGAAACGAGCACAAAGGCGAGTCCGTTGGCTTTCCAATCCGTTTTCTGGTCGTCGTCAGCCGTGCCACGGTCCACCAGCTAGAGACTCACAAACTCGCACAGATCCATGGCGTAGGCTGGGATGAAAGGAACTCTGTCACGTGGTTGGACATTGTTCCGATCCCATCACGTGATGATACACTTTTACTCCCGACAGTCATCTGCCGGGACCCACAACTATGTCTGCGCGCATAACGACGTCCGCGCTCGGCTTGCGAATATCCGCGAGAGGAACTCTGTTTCAGGGTCGTTCATGTTGGGACGCCCTGCATGGCCGACGTGCTTTTCACCACCAGTCGGCGCCTCTAGAATACCCGAGGAGAACATTTAGCATGCCACGGCACCGCTGGTTGCATTCTTCCAGCGGTATGTATATCCTTCCCATATGCTTCTCTTCTGATCTCTTCCCAGTGAACCGACACGGCAGCATCTCGCGTCCTGCTCCTGGGACTGGGTTTGTCCACTTTTCGTTGTCCATGCACATCCTTACCGTTGCTGCAGGGTCACCCTCCACTTCAAAGACCACAAGGGCACCCTCCTCAAAACGATCCAAGCCAATGAAGGCGACGACATCCTCTCTCTCGCACACGAATGGGACATTGATCTCGAAGGTACCCCGCTCGTTGTCGTTCCACGCCTTTACTCACACCGCGCAGGTGCCTGCGAGGGCTCGATCGCATGCTCGACGTGCCACGTCATTCTCCAGCCAGAGCAGTACGACCGCCTCCCCGAGCCCTCGGACGACGAAAACGACATGCTCGATCTCGCGTTTGGGTTGACGGAGACGAGTCGGTTGGGATGTCAGGTGCATGTCACAAGAGACATGGACGGGATGGAGATTCAGCTGCCGAGCGCGACGAGGAACATGTTTGTCGATGGCAAGAAGCCGACACATCATTAGAGGTAGAATGTCGTTCTTGCATACCCCCGCTCCAGGCAAAGTGACGTCACCTCACATCGAGGCGAGTCGGACTGTGGCGACGCGGGCATTGATCAATGACACGGCGTTGGATTTTCGTGGCATGTTCGAGGCACCAGAACAATTCCTGCGTGGAGCAGTACTTTGGCAGTACTTACAGGACTTGGTCAAAGGCACAGCCCCATGTCACAGCCACTATCATCGATACAGCATCCTGAGGGTCTTAAAAGATCCTACGCCCTTGTTTCTCCACGACGACGATGTTCTTCACTACCAACCTGCAACGCAAGTACATCGATCTCATCCGTGAGGCGTGCTCAAAGTGGGTCAACTGGGATCCACCCATCGGCATCCAGGTCGGCCTCATTGCATCCCTACCTAACAAGTGGCCCATCCACTTTCCAGGTCGGCGCGTACGGCACCGTCGACAAGGAGACCGGCGAGCTGATCATAGAAGGCAACGTATACGACCCCGAGTTCCAGGAGGAACTCTTTAAACACAACGGGGGGATCAGGATGCTCGACTTTCCCCCCTTGGAGGGCCCCGTCGAGGAGCAATTCGTCATTGCATCGCGCGGCGTCAAATCCGAAGATGCCAACAAGGACACGTGCGTACCGTCTTATACTTCAACGTAATCGGACCGCGAAACGACGCACAGAGACGTACCCAACGCCATCGTCAAACGCAAGTGGACCTTTGAGCGCGGCAAGCGCGGCGCTGTCCTCATCTTGCACAAACCGCGCCAGATTTTTCTCCCTCCACACGTGGCCCTCGAACCGCTCTACAAGGTGGACAAGCTCATCGATAAGTGGCTCGTCACGAGCATCCTCGTGTGTCCCGCATACTCGATGTACCTCTCGGACAAGTGTATGGCGTTGTGTTTTTTTTTGTGTGCGTGCGTGCGTGGCTGACTTTGATTAGCGGGCGAGAAGGTCTCGTTGGCGCTCGTGTCCCAGACACCGTTGGCGACCGCGAGCGTCGAGGGTGCTGACGGCGCTTTCACGTGGTCGGTCGACGTACCACACGATGGTCTCCTTCGTAAGGCATCGGATCACACCGGCAAATCCACCTTCACGCCCCTCTATGCCCTGAAACGTCCCATCAAGCGCAACAGGCGATTCTTCCGGGACAGGATCATGCCAGAGCCCGCGGGTGACGATTTGTCAGTGACGCTGCTTGGCTGCTTCGATTCGACTGACCTGCGCCTAGATGGTACGAGGACTGCCCACCATGGGACCCGCTCGACGAGGATGGCGAGGAAGACCTGTTTGATCCGGTGAGAATTTCGTTGTTGTTGTAGCCCTTGGCGTCTCACAACACGGGTACTTAGGAAATCAAAGCGATCGATCCGTTTGCCGCCGTGAACAAGGCTGCAGAAGAAAGGGCCGCAAAAGAGAAGATTGAAGAAGAGAAGCGCGAAGCGAGGGCCGCTATCTTGAGGGCTTCTGGTGCCCCGTTCTAGGCGACGTTGCAGGTGTTGGGGGTTGGACTATTCCCTTTTCGTTTCTATTGAAGTGACCAGGTTCGATGTGATGTATTGCTATCACGCTCTCGTATGCTTGGTTCTTCCTTGTAATATGTATCACCTCACATGTACGGAGTAGAGAAAAGGGTCCTCCATGTCACCACTCCAGCGATTCCACCAAGGCGGATAATGCTCCTCACAGTTACTGGTATCGAGTGGCATTTTCGTCGCTCATGGACAGTCCAGGCATACATTACTGGGGCCCATGACGTCTGTCGGCGCGAGGGGACATGCAAGCCGATTCGGAGCAATGGACAGACTCAGCATTTCGTGTCCGTGTGGCGATCAGGGTTGATGAAGGTTTGTGCACCGTGCGTCTTGAATGCTCTTGGTCAAAGGATCGCCGACGTGGGACTCGAAAGTGGGACGGTGGACAACACCGCGGAGTCAGGGACTTGTAGATGGGCGCTCTGGGACCTGGATGCGACACACGCGCCGTCGTCGGAGCGCCCCGTAACAGATCGAGTCAGACGATAGCGACGCTGACATCGACGAGGGGTCCCAGTCCAAGAAATGCCACTGGCAGTACTTGACTGTCGTGGTCTTTTCATTTGGCACCACAACGGTTTGCACTGCTGTCTCCGCCCCGGGGCACGCGCGTGTAGAGGCGAGTGCGCACCTACCGGTGCCTGTCGCCCGTCGCGTCTCGACCGCAACCAACGGGCACCACAAGTCCGACTGTGTTTGTACAAGGTATGGAGCAGACGACTCGACGGCGGCGGCGATAGCGATACCCTCATCGCGACCACCTTTGGCCCGATCACGCGCGGCTTAGGCGTATTCGAGAAATGGACGCGGATTCAGATAGCTTATTGCCTGCATATCGGCGACCAACGCTGCCTCCCCGTACTCCGAGGGCCGGTGCGTTCGGTCTCCTAGTGAGTGATCGCTCCGTTTCAGCTTTCTCTCGCCGGTCTTCGCGCAATGTGTGCGAGGTATCGGAACTGCGCAGGCGTCGGTTTCCTGAAGCGCTGCGGACGCTGATACGTTCATCGCAACCCACGGTACGAGGATAGATCCGTTGTGAGGGCTGCGGAGGTGATGTACATGTGGAAGGGTGGTCCCGCTCCAGCCGACTCCTCAAGTGAAACGAAGAACCTCGTTATAACAACCGAACAGGCTCCACGGTGGAGACATGCCCGTCGCGACAGCAGTGCTAGGTGTGGCCTGCCGTACGCGCGAGATTCGGTAAAGAGTCCTAGGAGAAACGCGAACGCGTCCCCGGCGTGCGTTCCTTCTACTTACACCGCCCGACCTCCAAACTTGATCTCGTTCTGACGCTGCTTCCACGGGTGACAGACAATGGGCTTCGACATCGACGCGAGGTGCTCGTTTTCAGACTTGCTCTCGGTCAGCGTCGCGATGTGGACCTGCATTCTGTGCCTCTGATCCGCGCTGTCGCTGTTGTCCGTCGACGTGTTCCCGAGTGGTATGTCGGTCGCCGCCTGGTGGGTGCGACAGGTCATCCCCACCCGAATAATGACCATGTAAAACGTGACGGAGATGATAGGCGTGACCTGTTGGTGCGTCAGTCAACTATCCTCTGAGACGCGCGATCACGGACCATGTCGAGGATCACGTATTGACCATTGGTCTCGAGTACAAAACAGATCAACGCCGCGAGCAGGGTGAACGAGTAAATCACGCCAGCATCGATCAAAATGTGTAGAATAGACCGCAGTTGTTCGTTTCGGCGCCCGCGCACCCTCGTCGCCTTGGTATCCACGTACCAGATGCGGAGGACCAACAAAACTGACGTGAAATCAGAAGCGCTTCCGGACGTGCATGACGACGTGGTTGCGTACAGGTCGTCAACAGGTTGGTCGCCAATGCCGTCGCCCAAAACGACGTGATCCATTTCGAAAGGCTCCCTCCAAAGACTTCGCTTTGCTTCACGTGTCCTGCAGTCCAAGTAGCTGTGACTCCAGTAACTTCGGAAATGATTTCAGTCATTCAAAATAGGGGGCGTACTGGCACGTACCGCCAGCAGCAAGCCACAGTAAAACGGGCAAGATCATGACAAGAGTAGATTGCCATACCATGTGGCACCGGTAAAGCTGCAAGGCGTTGAGTGAAGACGCGGTCTACCTCTGCGGGGGCAACGCTTACGATAACGCCGTCCCCTACGAGCGTCTGCGCCGTGTATACGTGGTTCTTTGACACGAAGGTCCATTGGGACACATCCGAAAAAAATACGACAGGTCCTCCTGGGTAGCTATCTCGATATATTATCAATCCTTCCACAACCCTCATGATATGGATCACGAGATGCTGCACACAAGGAATAAATTTACTATGAGAGGCTCCAGGAGACAAAAGAAGCACGCACCGCAGTGCTCAAAGTCAGCAGCAAGCATGCCACTGTGAACATCTTACGGTTCACTCGATGTGTAGACCGTCGAGCAAACAGTACCCATATCGTCCCTCCAAACATCAACAATGAGAAACCTATACCGAAGATATTCAGTGTACTGGGACGACGATTCATCCTCGATGGGCATACCATACAAGATCCCTTCCACTAGGACTGACAAGAGTTCTGCCTTATCCAAAGGGATTCCATGGTCAACCATGTTTTGCGAGAGGAACACCGAAGAAGGGACAGAAAGTACTAACACCTCCGCAGTGTCTCATCCATTAATACGAGAGTGTCATAGAACGGATTTAGTCCAGAGCACTTACAATGACCTTTTGCCAACCAAAAATATCGCTTCCAAGCTTGGCAAGCATCTGGTGTTCCGTGTGGCAGTTTCAGAAGCGTTTCACAAACGGCTTCTGACACTGCCTTCAAACTCTGTATGATATCGATTAGAGCAAAACCATGCCTTCGTGAGGAAGCCGTTAGTGACATTTCCTTCAGCGGCGGCTCATGGGCGTTAATGACTGAAAAAAAAAGTACTTAGCACCCCATGCTATATTCACATCTAATCCACATGTCGAATTGCACCTTCATACGGGCTTTTCGTCCCGATGCGAGCCGTTGGACAAACCGCATGTCCGTAGGAACTTTTTGATTCAAAACACCAATTCATCTTGGTCAACTCCCGATGCGCTACACACGCCATGCCAACAATAACCATGCCATACTTGTTGCCCATTCAGAATGATGCTGCAAGTCAAAGGCAGCCAGTATGGCCAGAGAAGTGGTCGAGACCTGCAGGAAGTCCAGGTCGCGTGAATGCATGCGAAAGCAATAAATGTGGAGAGCCGATGAAAACTTCGTGAGCAAAAGCTACATGTCGGGCGCTCGTGGGGCGCCTTCTTCGCTATGATTATACATTATTTCTGAGTGGGGATCGGACCCGGCGGTCGAGATCACAGGAATTTGCAGAACTCGGAGGCAAGTCAGTTAAGTATATATGCGTCTAACGAAGACTAAACTTAACAGCAACTACCGTCGCCATAACGACAGAATCATGTCGATGCGGTGAGACCCGTGTGCGCCAAATCAAATAATAAAATTAATTTAGACGATACTTACAAGTACATGTTCAAACCTTGTCTACGTAGCCTGAGGATTACACTCAATCGATTGACCACTGGCAGAAACATTCGGCTATAGGGAGAGTCACCTGCCAACTGCTCTACGAGGCTCATCTCAGGTGAAACAAGGTCAGGGCGGCATTAACAAGACGACGTATCTAGGATTACACCACTCCAGACGGCCAATCCTGTTTCCGTCGCTGGCGCAGTTTGTGATCGCTGGATAGCATGCGTATGCCCATCCGTTTCCGCACTATGGATGCTGCAATGCTCGCGTGGTCGTTACGTTCTGACCCAGCCGCGCTACGTCGTCCCTGTGCCAGGTTCCTTGGTTACAAGTGGTCTACGACTGCAACGTGTACAGGCGCCCCTATACAGCCCCATCCTGACAGTGAGGAAGGGCTGCAGAGACAGAACTCGTGGTCCCCGCATTGGGGGTCTCGTCCTCCTTGCTTGATATGGACGGCGCGAGTGCACCACCGCCAGTCCGAGCAGCTTGAGAGTCTTCCATAGTCTCCAGATGGACCCCTACGTGGTCCACACCCTCCATTTGCCCCTCTGTCCCTCCCCTCCAGTCTTCCGTTGACACACCTGGATCGTGCTTCCACCCCTTGCCCAGTGCGATTCGGTAAATGATCATCAACGACGTGATGGCCTGTCCGGACGCGTTGGGCAAAGAGCGATTCTCAGCCGAGTCCGGGTCCCATACTGGGGTGGCTTACCTCGACCTGTGCGACCGCCTGCTGGAGGAGATTCGATGCTGACGTGCCAACGATGAAAAAGATGATGACGAGGATGAGAAAGCAGGTGTACAGCGATGCCGATTCAACCAATATGGTCGCCGCACTGGTATAATGCGATCCGTGCCCTGGCCCAAATAACCTCAGCATCCGCCGTCGATATAACAAAAGTCGCCCAGCGATGATGATTGTCACGGCGATATTCAACAGGAGTGATAAACACGTGTAGGCGATCCCATAGATGAGCGGGAAATGGTCGTGTAGCATCTGATGAAGAAATAGGGCACCGGTGACTAATTCACCAGTACGTGAGAAGAGTAAACGTAAACACGCTTGCCTTTAACGAGGGTGGCGACTGGGACGCACCATACTCAGAAAGCAACAGCACGGACGGAACAACGACCCCGAGCCACAGGGGTCGATCTCCTGTGCAACACACGACTTTACAACGCCATACCTTGGACACTCAAAGGTGACAATATCTCCGAGACCCGAATGATGCCACTCACCAACAATGTCTCCATCATCCAGTTGGCAAACACAAACAGTACTGTCGACGTGAGAGAGACCGGCGTCGAAAACCCCTTGCTAAGAAACTCGTTCGGTCCGCCCGGAGAATTTCGTGACTCAATGAAGCCCATTTGGACAAAGAGCAAGTTGCTCTGCTGCCCAGCTGTCATGATCGCGCACAACAAAGAGATATAAACCAGCAAGACGATGCGTAGTCGTTGTCCAAGGCGTTGTTTGAGCACTGCGAAAAAAGACATGGCGGAAAGTGTGATCTGAACACCACACAGAAGGCTACTGACGAACGCGCCCTGGAGCCATGCCACCTCGTCGCGGATGATGTCCGCTGACTCGTCCGGCCCATAGGAAGGAGGCGACATCGGTGGGGTGGGGGAGGCAGAAGGGCCTGCGAAAAGTGGTATGATCATCCAATCATGTCAGCTTGCAAGTCTTATCAGCGGTGGGACCAGGTAACAAACCGTTACACTATTATTGGACAAAAACTACAGGGATGTCGATGGATGGGAATGTTCAAGCGCCCATCCATAAAGGAGGAGGCCGCCACCGTGGGACCTAGTGGAGTCAACAGAAAGTGAAGTGGTTTAGTTGACGACGTGCTGACATAGGCCGACCGTGGAAGCGTTCTGCATACTCCGACTTGCTGGTCTTGAGTTCACCACATGTACGTATGCTGTACGCGTTCGTACTTGGCGCCCAATGATCACCGAGGGATCGATCAAGGACTGAGCTTACACTGCCATGTTCAAGATGAAACGTAAGAAAGATTCTGGTTCAAACCTTGTTGCCGATTTCCGACTCCAAAGCCGCTCCGAGCCTCACGCCTCATAGCAGTAAAATTACTACCAACTTTATTTATTGAAACGACCGACCCGGTGACATCGAGCCCATCGACAGATCGCGCGTCGTATCACCAATGTCTGTACACTCACTTGTACTGTACAATGGACAAATCCTGGGCTACGACGGTGGATCCTGCGGCCACGGCATTTCGTTTTGCCCTGTTCGACTCCCAAGAACAGGCAGTTACAAATGGCGCTTACCACAGAACAGTCCTCCATTTAATTTTTGTGTATCAAGCACGGAAAACTCAACAGCTGCGGGGGCTATACTTCTCTTTGACCTTACCAACACGAAATGTGATCGGGCCCGCCTTTCCAGGCGATAAGGGACCAAACTTGAATATGACTCTACGTTCGGGAGCTCGCACACTGGAATACGTTTCGCGAACCACTGAATTAACAGACAGCGTTTTTCAATTTTGTTCCCTATGAGAATGTTGAGATCATTCCAACTGGGGTACTGACAGATCGATCCGTAGACTGCGACTGCTCCAGCGGCAGGGACATGGATCACGGACGACTATCGGTGCAGAAATGGGTCGCTGTCTGGGCAGGTCTAGGGAACTATTAGTCGTGCCCCAACACGCGAGTACCTCGTCAGGCTGTCAACTATGCTCGGAACACGTACAGTATCATCGCAGACCAGAAGGATCGTTGCAAGACGAGCTCGCCGCGCAGATTGCATCGTCTGGAAGAACTGGTCGACACGCGGATTCTCCCGCCATGCACCATTGGCTTGGTAGTGCCCCCCCATCGTTCCGCCCTGCGCTCGGCATGTCAGAAATCACCCCCGAATACGACAGGCCCATGGTATCGCCAATATCGGTCGCTCGTGGGCCACTCCAAGGCGTAGTTCGGTATCTTGTATTGTCAGCTGCGTACGCGTCGGTTCGATACAACCATCATTCATTCCTCTTGATGGTAAATCGCACCTGCGCATCATCCAATTGCACGTCGGATCAAATGTCATGATTATATCTGCAACTGGAAACGAACCGTGATTCAGCGTCTGGGGTGCATTTGGCCGTAGCGTAATGTCAGGTACGTCACGTTAATCCCCTGATCTTCGTTTCACCCTTGGTGCTGCCTCGGACCTCGCAGGGCGCAAAGCAGTTTGTAGGTGACTATGAGACGTCTCCATAATCGTATATTTCCGTAGTTCCAACTTTAAGTTGAACAGGTATCACTATCACCTCTCACCTACATTTATTATCCGAGGTAGATCCTGTCGTGATGGCGACAGTATGGTGAGACGCCACGCGATAGATACCCTCAGGGGGCCTGATCGATATCCCTGATCTTGCCAGACAGCCTGTCAGGCCTCAGGGCCCGAGTCGGCGAGTCGAAGATCGGACTCCTGAACAACCTGACCTTTTCCCCCACTAACGAACTTGGACGTTTGATTCTGAACGACTGTTCAATACCTTGAACTCAAGCCACATGGGTCGCAATGTCGGCGTGTTATTTTGACAGGAGGGTGTTGGAGGTGCCCTATTTTACAGTCTCGCAACAGTCTCGTACCCACGATTGGAGTCATTTATATTCCATAGTTTGTACTCAACAAGTCATGAGCCTCAATTTCTTTTGAAGCCCATCTGCATCCACGCCCCTGTGCTTCCGTCGTGACCCCAAACAAGACGGCTAGGTACGCCAGGAAGACGAATGCGAGGATCCAGAGCGGTCTGAATGCAGATGATCGCTGGAGTCTGTGTCGGACCGGCATATCAGAATGGCGGAATGGCCAAGGCAAGAGAGATCTTAGCGACACATTCCAGCTGAAAGAAGTCACAGTGCCTGGACGATGAATTTTATTATTAAGGACACTAGCGATATAATATCTACGAAACGGTCAGAAGTTCCAATACCTCAGGCTGCATTCGAGTTAGCCCGACAGTCGTTCTAACAAACAACGCATCCTTAGTTTATCCGTAATCACTTTCGCCCACCTTTGACACGAACTTCACACCTTCGTATCCGAGAAACGAATCTCAACCTCCTTTCGTGACAAGCTCGCCTCCTCATCCCGCTGCGTCGACGCCACCTCGAG
This sequence comes from Afroboletus lepidellus, assembly GCA_038094355.1. NCBI lineage: Eukaryota > Fungi > Basidiomycota > Agaricomycetes > Boletales > Boletaceae > Afroboletus > Afroboletus lepidellus. The sequence continues at coordinate 4,473 of JBBPUA010000542.1, read as the reverse complement.
CTGAACCACATTTTGTTCCGGATGTCCGACACGCCATGAGGACAACGCCGCAGTCATCTCCGTATCGGTCGACGTGCGCCATCCTTCCCCGCGCGCAATGCGGAGAATGATAAGCACTGACGAGATCGTCTGACGTCCGCAAACGAACACGGCGAATGCGTGTCAGTCTTGACTCAAACACGGACGAGACACGTGCTTACCTGGATCTGCTCGATGATTTGCTGTAGCAGATTGGTTGCCGGACTACGGACCGCATAGGCCACTATGACGACGAGGAGAAATGTCGTGTAGATTGCTGCTGATTCGACCACGACAGCCACGACGCTCACATAGTGCTGACCATGCCCACGTCCTAGGTGGCGGACGACGTGGTGGCGGTACACGAGCAACCGTCCGGCGATGGTCCCAGTCGCAAAGAGGTTGAGCAGGAGCGAGGTGACGCTATACGCGAGGACGTAAGCTGGGGGCGTCACTGACAGGATAGTGAAGTGGATGAAGAGACTTCCGGTGACTGTGATTCGGGTTAGTTAGCATGGTAGCAAGCCATTAGTCCAGGTGTTCGACGTACTGAGCACGCCAATCAACAAGACCAGTGGAATACCGGCGCCGAACCACCACAGCCGCTCGTCACTTGACTTGCATACGACATAACATCGCCATACCTTGGACAAGGGTAGGTGAGCCACATCCCTAGTTTGGTGCGTTACGATCTTACCATCAGTGCCTCCATCATCCAATTGGAGCCTACCATCAAGAACGTACGAGCGAGACTGATTGGCGCCGAGTATTCAGCAATGAAAAAGGCGCTCGGCCCGCCTGGGTAATCTCGATGGGTGATGAAGCCCAACTGTACCCACACAAGGAGAAGTGCTTGTGCTGCCGCCGTGACCGCAAACAAGGTAGTCAAGTAGGCCAAGAGAGCGAATCGCATGCGACTGCTCTGTGGCGCACGTTTTTGAAGGACGGCGACGAAAGCGAGGATGCAGAGCGTGGTCTGGATGCCGAAGAAGAAATTGCTGAGGAATGTACCCTGCAGCCATGTTTCCTCTTGGATAGTGATAGCTTGCGATGCGTCCGCTATTCCGAGGGAGTCATTGTTCGTTTGGGAGGACGCGAGCACCATGATCCGTCGTCGAAGTTGGCGTGGAGCTCGGAATAAAAAGCGAGTAAACCACCGTCGCACAAATGGAAGAGAAAAATGATAAGACCGCACTCACGGTCACTGATAAATGGCCAAGGGCACAGGGGCTTGAAGTTTTACATGGCCGCTCAGTTCTAGGAGAAGCAAAATGCAAACGGAATTTGAGTATCATAGGCGGAGATCCAACCGCGATGCACCCGCTCCATATGTATCCAATGTCTCGCCCCATGTACCAGCCATGGCCAGCTGACAACCGCCGCTTGGTGGCCGAGTCTTTCTGCCCAGCTCGAATGCTATGTCTGGTCCATTTCCAGCACGCACCATCGAGCGCCGTTCGTCTTCATTACTGTCGGTCCTATTCACCCTTCTCTACCTCTCCCGCCCTTTTGCTTACACACCACTCGAGATATCGTTGCGTCGTCGCATCAACTTTCTCATGTCATAACTCTGTTCAACGCGACTGATAACATGGCTTCTCGTCGCCGCCGCTGTCGTGTGCCCGTCCCGCCCGTGGTGTCTATCGGGCGAGGGTACCACTGTCAGAAGCTCTTTCAAAATATTTTCAGCCTCAGTGGACAAAATGTTTTAGTGGCCCCTCATACATCAGGCACGAACAGAAATGCAAATGATCGGTTCGGACTGTTTGGCAAAATAACACCACTCTCAGTGAAGTGCGGAGATCGGCGTGTGAGACTTATTCCTGACAATGCCAGTTTTAATCTACAGTAACCCACGCCGGACAGTTGGATTGCTAGTCGATGTGTCCCAGTGAGGCATAGACGTGATGCCAGCCTGGTAGTCATCCTTTCGAACAACGCAGGATCCTCAATTCGTCCGTGCTCACTACGTTTGGTGCATGTGTCGCGCCTTCGTGGAATAAGTCCGGGTCCATTCTCTTGTCCCCCTTTCGTGACATGCTCACCTCATGCCGTGTCGACACCACTTCCAGCTGAATCACATTTTGTTCCTCCTGTCCAACGTACCACGAGGATATCGCCGCAGCCAACTCCGTATCGGTCGACATGCGCCATCCTTCCCCACGCGCAATCCGCAGAATGATGAGCACAGAAGTGATCGCCTGACGTCCGAAAAAAATGCGTTAATCTCGATTCGAATACGGTACGCACCAAGACACGTGCTCACCTGGACCTGTTCGATGATCTGCTGCAGTAGATTGGTGGCTGGGCTCCCTACTCCATAAGCCACGATGACCACCACGAGAAAACTCGTGTATATCGCTGCGGACTCGACCACCACGGCTGCAGCACTCACGTAGTGCTGTCCGTGCCCACGTCCAAGTTGGCGAACGACATGGTGTCGGTAAACAAGCAACCGTGCGGCGATGATCCCAGTCGCGGAGAGGTTGAGCAGGAGCGAGGAGATCCCGTACGCGAGCGCGTAGGATGCGGGTGTCGCGGAGCGGAGAGTGAAATGAATGAAGAGACTGCCGGTGACTGGGATTGGGGTTGGTCGGCGTGGCAACAAGGCAGTTCGCTCAGGTGTTTGACGTACCGAACACACCAATTAACAAGACCAGTGGAATGACAGAGCTGAGCCACCACAGCCTCCCGTCGCCAGACCTGCACACGATGTAACACCGCCATACCTTGACAGAGTGTAAGTAACTCACATCCCCATCCAGCTAACGCAACCTTACCAGCAGGGATTCCATCATCCAGTTGGCACAGACGACCAAAATTGTGGAGACAAGATTAACTGGTGTCGAGTATTGGTCGTTGAGAAATGCACTTGGTCCACCGGGGTAGCTCCGTCGGGTGATGAAGCCCATCTGCATCCACACGAGGAGAAGTGCTTGTGCTGCCGTTGTGACTGCAAACAAAGCAGCCAGGTACGCCAAGAGGACAATTCGCATGCGACCGTGCTGTAGCTTACGCCTTTGGAGAAGGGCGACGGATGCAAGGATGCAAAGCGCAGTCTGGATGCCAAAGAAGAAATTGCTGAGGAATGTACCTTGTAGCCATGTTTCTTCTTGGATCACAGTAGCGCGTGGTTCATCTACGACTTTGACGGGGTCGTTCCACGTGATTTGAGTGGAGGCATGGAGAGACGACGTCATGAGACGGGCAGATGCAGCCAACCGTCACCTGATGTTGGCTGAAGATCGAAAATGAAGCAGGGAGAATGAATGGGAGGAACGAGAGACGAAAATCACGGCGCATCTGGGCTCGCTTGTTCCTGTTACTGTTTAATCAGCAACGAGGTGTCAAACTGACCTTCCTGCCAGCGCAACAGCATCATGGAGCCAATTTGGTATGTGGGCTAATTCTCCCTGCCCATTCGATTGGTCGTCCGCCACTAAAATACATGCAACGATTCCTTGATCACGGATAGAGCGTGTTAGGTCTGCAGAGTAAATCGTTGAGTGCGGAGGAACTGCAGCATATGATGAGCTGTTCACATGCCAGTCAGACAATCTCCGCGACGTGTCGAACGTCCCATCTCGGATCAAATTCTGGCCAGTTGGGGAGAAGAAAGGACTCGACGGTGATTCTCAGACCCTCGGCTGCATAGAGGATGAGGTGTCGAAGTTGAAGTTGAACGCGCAAAGTCGCAGAGAACGATCACACAGGATGTAAAGTTATTTATATAGACTGACAAGTGCGTAATTTTGCTCAGGGTCAGCAACCCGGCGCTGGGCGTTCGATCCGAAAAGGCTGTTACATTTTGAACATTTCCTCGAGAAGATATCTGCAAACCCAACGGTGGTTGCTTCGGTTTCGTTTTGCGCGACGTGTCCACTCTGTTGTGTATGCAACCAACAACACGACTAGCTACCATATGTCGACTCTACAGTGAACACAAGCCCATCCTAGACCAGCGTTGTTTGGTATCGAGAGTCTGACCATGTCTCGGAGCATTAAAACGAAGGCCGGGTGGGTCAGAGCCTCGTCATTCGTAGTTATAACTCCGAGTGTAGCGCTGATAAGGATTCTGTTCAAGTGGCCTAGACACGATGGCATTAATCCAGAAGGCGCGAACAGGCTGAACGAATTTAGAGACTGCCAAAATAGAGTTGATTGACGGATAATGTTGAACGACCAGTGTTGATGAAGGAAAAAAACGAAAGAAGCGTGGGGAACAAGGCGAGAGATCGCTTCCGTGGGAGTCCATCTCGGACTACATAACACACCGGGATTTCTAACATTATAAGTCCCTCTAGATGTAGCTCGAAATGTAATCAGACTAGTAAATATGATATGAACTGATTCTAAAGGCTCTGATAATATTTAATTTTAATGCTGCAGAAAATATAATATTGTGTTATCTATTATGAGAGTGCCCAAAATATTATATGTTAACTGGCCTCATAA
>JBBPUA010000541.1:0-15914 GCA_038094355.1 Afroboletus lepidellus | reverse complement strand
CCTTGGAGAACCGGACGAGTACGCTCGGGGACTTGTTGCGGGTATACGTCGCGAACAGGGAGTATTAGCTTTGTTGGGTTCTGCGGGGCAACGCGGGGCAGGGGTTGCTCATAGAGAGGAATGATGCGGCGACTTTTATGATGTCGGAGGTATGTAAGTATCATGGCAGGTCATGCTATATTGCCATCATTTACACAGCATGTACAAACCATCTGGTCATACAAGCAGTCTGATAAAATTGGTTGCCAAATGTTTATGTTTCTCGACCGTACTCCTGTTGACACGGATTTTCCGACTGCAGGATCGCGTTAGTGTCTGTCAGATGAGGTCAGGCCGCCGTACAGCGAAGACTATTGTCGTTGTGGTGTCAAGGACGTTTCCGCGCGCGTACCTCGTTTGTGACAATATTATTCGTTTCATTCTGACAATTTCGTATCAAATGGCACCGGCCTATGTTGGTACCTGTACAGGGCTATTTTATGGTGCACGTCTGCTCGAACTTCTAGCAGTCTCACCGATGTGCATCGCAGTGATGGAGAAGTTACCGAACAAAAGTCAGTGGTGTCACCAAACACTTGGTTGTTTGATGACTGCCAAACATACTACACCCAAAGGAACACCCTCCCCTTCTTCTCTCGCCTTCCAACGGAAATCATGGAAACCATATTTGTCCATGCTCGCGACCACTGTTACTTACGTGACACCCCGCCCACCTGGATCTAAATTTCGTACGTTTATGGCGCTTGGTTGCGTTGAACTGCGCGACTCGTTGGACGTATCATTTCGTGGTATGTCCCCACTGGACAGGCGAGCAACTTGCCAGATCGAAGGATGCATTATTGAAGATATTTCTACCTCAATTCGACAAGCCATGGCTAGTGGAGATTGCCGAGAAGGTGATGAAACATATCAAACGCATCGAAGAGCTCACTTTGTATGACCCTTACTCCCGCGATTATGATGTGTCTCCCCTGTTTTCATCACCCGCGTCGCGTCGCAATACTTCGGTGCTATGATACCAGAGTGTACCGATGAATGGGCTCCAGGGCTCTTTAATGGAGTCACTCCAGCCCTTCGTACCCTTCATCTCGGATGGTGTCCGATTGCGTGGCATTTCTTCAACCTCAGTAAATTGACAACGCTCGAATTATGCTACTTCAAGGAAGAGCACGCACTAGAGATGGAGAACTTTCTAGGTGCACCCACATGTATGCCGGCCATCGAGAATATCCTTCTCGAGGAGGGAGTTCGATATCTCCGATCCAGCATTCCATACCTTCCAAAAAATCGAATTGCCTCATCTCTCCCACCTGACCCTTCGGCAGGTTTCGCCTCCGACTGTTGTTGCATTCATGTCTTGCGTCTGTATCCCATCGAGAACAAAAATTGAACTGGTCATTGGTCGCACACTCTTTCCCTCCTTTGATGTTCTCTCTTCGGTCCTGGTGCAAAGATTTAGCACGCCCCAAGATCAAACATCGATCATCCGTTCAGTAAGCATGGAATTTGATCCAGGGTACTGTGCCATACATCTCCGGCTCAATACGTCGGAATGCGACACCATTCTCTTCCTGACAGTAGGGTACTGGCTGGGTAACAATGTTTCTTGCGACCTCGTTGTTTCAGCGACGACGAAGATGCAGCGCTTCATGTGCGATATTATCTGCGCGTGCCTCGGGCGAGTGTGCAGAGCTTGCATGTCATCGATCCCCCGTGTTCGGGAACTTTTTGGAGGCGGGTACTGGGACATCTTCAGGATCTCACCTATATTAAACTGAGCCAAGGCAATGTGCCAGATCTTTTTGCGCTCTCACGCGCAGATCTCACCGTGCACAAGGCGCATGGGCATACCTTTGGTGACGAAGAACTGAGTGGGGATTACAAGGTCCTTCCGGCGCTGAAGGAGTTTGACCTTCAGGGGATTATATTTTCGGAGAGAGATGACGACCCAGCGCTGCCGGGCACCATCACTCTCCGCAGACTCTTGGACGCGCTCTCTTCTCGCAACAGATCCCCAGGTCGACTCAAGATCGCTGGTTGTCGGATGGGGAATTCTGCCATGCCGGACATGGTGCAGTCGTGGGGTGATGTCAAGGACCGAGTGGGAGATCCTTGAACGTGCGCTTATGGACATTTGCGAACGCAAAACTAGATGAGCAGTGTATCGTCTGTGTCCTTGATAATGAGGCAAGTTCATTTCCCGCTGATCACCGTGCGGCATGTTTCGAAGGAGGCGTAGCAGTGCGTAGCCCAGCAGCGGGTGGGTATACCTTCTGATCATAGCTCCGTTGATCAAATGGAACCTACTCGGGAAGGTAGCCTGGGTTAGGGCAGGTGCGGGGTTCGAATACGCACGCGCCGTCGATGCGTTTCTCCAAATCCCACCTCTGAGTCAGTTCCACTGTCCCTCCCGTCCCTGCGTCCCACTACTACGCTCTCCTCACGTCCTCCCACTTATAGTCCTCGAAGAAATAGTCGACTTGGCTGTTGAAACTGATTTGGGAAATGTATTCATTGTAAAGAAAGCAGAGCATTGCGCCAAGCTTTGTGTTGGGCTATTTCTTTACTTTTTTCATGTGAGGGAGTGCGTTTATCCGTAGGAGGCTTGAGCCCTGCTGAACAATGCTGATAACATGCGATCGCATGTCCGTGTTGAAGTTCAGGACGTCGAAGACGAATAGAGTCTTCCCGTATCCAAGGGTCGACACCCGGCGTTTGGTCGGCGACGCGCTGCCGGTAAAACACTTTCCGTTACCGACCCCGCCCACATGCAATCAGAACAACCACATCGAACCTGATGACAAGGCCAGAGAGATCGTTGCCTGTTCTAACTACGCATGACTCGCTCATGTCTAGTAGACTTACATACAGAGGACATCCATCGCGACGAGACGCACCACCCCAGGTCACCCGTCCGAGGCGCGGCGCGTTTTTCGGTTGGTTCAGCGCTGCGGTCGATACGTAACGTTGAAAAAGTATAAGTTGAATATGATCTCGGCTGGCTTGCATCGTCGGTCGACATGCGCCTCCCGGTCAGGTCTTCGGCCATCTTGCCTCTGCTCCAACTGCATTCTAGGTCGATTTTTGACCCACCTGCACTGGCCGATGATCGTTTGAACCATCTTGGCAACCTCTCACCATACCACAACTCTCCAAATGTCCCTGGAGTGTCTGTGGACCTACCCGAGGACTGTACTGTGGACCAAGTTATCTTGGTGAGTCCACAACCTAGACTACGAGCCATAATTGACGCTTTTTCAACTTCAGTTACATCGTCACGGCTCTCGTGGTCCAACTGGAGAGCAGAGCTACATCCTGCAACTCGTGGACACTCTCGAGAAAGGAAAGGACGCTATTCAAGCTGCTAACCTCCCGTCCAACCTACAGTTCCTCAAGGAAGGCTACAAGTACGACTTAGTCCCCGAGCAGCTCTCGGTTCCCGGCCGCCAGCAACTGTTTGACCACGGCGTCGAGTTCGTCCATCTCTCTTCATGAAGGCGCATGTAGTCACCTTTCTTGCAGCTTCGCCCTCCACTACCCTACCTTCACAACGAACGAGGTGGTATCGACCACGGTCCAGCGCGTTATCGACTCGGCGCACTTTTTCAGTCAAGGCTTCTTCGGCCGCGAGGCGGACAAGATCGCTTATCTGACGACGAACAACTTTACCGACCCAGTGCCTTGGCTCAGCCCTTGGAATGCCTGTCCCAAGCTATCTGCAGACCCGGCCGTGCAGGTTTGTTCACCATGTGGATCGTTTGTCCAGCTGTGGGACTGACGGGCAGTGCAGGCGAGTCAGGTGTGGGCGGGCAAGTATATTCTGCCCATTGTGCAGAGACTGAACGATCTCGTCCCGGGAGTTGGGTTCACTGCCAACGACATCCAAGGCGCTCTATATGCGTGTCCGTATGATTTCGCTGCTCGGGAGGTGTCCCCATGGTGTGACGTGTTCACTGCAGAGGAGTTGCAGGATCTCGAGTGAGTTTGCATTTTTGGTACAGGCTGGGGAGGCTTACATGTCGTGTTGTAGATACCAGCAGGACCTGTTCTTGGACGGCTACACCGGACATATCTCCGAAGGTGGCCCTGGGCCTCTCGTCGGTGCCTTCTACGTCAAGAAGCTCATCGAGCGGTGAGTGTTAATTGTATGCGATGTAAGTATGCAGGAAATAATTACTTTCCCCAGGTTAACTAACTCGACATACGAGGCAAAGCCTCTCCATCTCGATTTCGCCCACGACACCACCATACTCTTCGCACTCTCCACCTTGAATCTGAATAAGTCAGTGTTCACTTGCCCGGGAGGACTTTACTGACCTTTTCTGCAGAGACGCTGTGCCCCTCAGCCCACAAGTAGACCAACCATCCGCGGACCGCAAATTCAAGAGCTCTAACCAAGCGCCGTTTGCTGCTGCGGTGATCTGGGAGAGATTCACGTGCGGCAGCACGTAAGTCCACTTCTTTGCATCGTCCCCCACTCTGCTGACGCCGAGCAGCTTCACCGGTCCCCAAGTGCGTTTAATCTTGGACGGTGCGACCTTCCCGCTGTCCATCTGCGAGCAGAGCGACAAGGACAGGGAATATGGGACGTGCTCGCTGGACGCGTTCGTGAAGGCGAACAATTACAGCACGAGCACCGAATATCATAGCGCGTTTTGGAACGCTACGTGCGGAAACTAGGTTGCCGTGTTGTCGCGCGCAGGTCAGTCCTTAGTCAGCCTCGGAAAGCAAATCGACGATCACTTTCTTGGCTTTACTTGCATTTCTCGGACGTGAGATGGCAGGCCTTGCACACCACGCACTTTTCTTTCTTGGGTCTTGTACGACTGGACGTTCCGTTTTTCTTGGGCGCATAGGTCAATCTTTACCCTTTAATCGCTCTCTCACAGTTAGCAGTGAATCCTGATAGAGGCAAGAATTATAATCTTGCCCTAACCCGGATGTTCCTTCCTGTATTCGTGTGAGACCTCTGAATCCTGTACGCTCCTTTACATTATGATAAATCAATTATGAACTGGCCATCGTCGCACTAGACATTTCGTTAGGGGTGGCCTATGGGCGACGCGAAGGGTGACAAGGCGTAACATTGCACAGTGACTTAGCTAGTCATGGTGTCTTATTTCATAGGGTGGTGTATAGACGAAGCGGAAGGCAACGAAGTATAAGTAACATCCCTCCGAGCAATTCTGGTCGGGGCCAGATTTACGTTTATAATCATCTTTGCATGGAGTCAGCTCGGCTCGGATCGCCGGTACGAACTCCGCGTGCGGGTCTCAGTTTGATGTCCCCAAGTCTACATCATTTCAGCACGCAGCCGCAACGCGTCGGTTATTCAAGCCAAAAAAAAAAACGGTCACTCAAGCGTCCGACATGTTCCGCCCCACGGATCGGATCAACCTCTCGTTCGTCTGCCGTGTCACGGGGGGACATCACTTGCGTTGATCCCTGTGCCTTCCGAGATCGACGGAAAACGTAAAAGAGGGTCCAGCGTGACTCGCGGGCGAGGCGAATATAGTTAAGCTCGTATGGACTTGTGAATCGAGCAAGTGGAGCGAGGGGGATCGATGCCGTTCGTGCGTACGTACGTACATCGTCGTTGGGGAGTAAGCGCCACTCGGCGGGTCTCTCGTACGGGGCTCTGCATGCTGGCCAGTGGGTGGACACGTAAAATCCAAAAGGATCCGTCTCGTCGGCGTTGTAGTCCGGAGCTCCCTTCATTCTCCGTGACAAAGAACACGCTGCGATGGCATCATGAAAAGGATCAGGGGCGACGAACGGATTCCTCGGTACGAGCTCTTCGATGGTCGTTTGACCACCTCACTTCCGTCGCTCCACAATGATCGGAGGGAGAGGTATGAAACCTCTTCTGGTGTTCTTGGGCGTTTGCGATAAGGCGGCCAATCCCTCGTCAGGCGATTGCCCACAACGGTTTCAAAAGATAAAAAGCCGATCACAATTTGCAGCGGTGTTGATGCTATTGGATGGTCTTAAATCGGGGCACGGGTTACAAGAGAGGTTCGAAGAAATACATACATGGCAAGAGAGCGGCAGATAATTTGTTGCTTTGGATGATAGCCAATCCTGATACGCCCTTCTGACCGGACAAGCAGTTGAGGCTGTATTCTTCACAGGAAAGATGTCGCCACGGTCATTGATATCACATTGCCAGTTGTCAAAAGGGGACGAGCATTCGTCGCGAGCATAAACGGCGAGAGAGTTTGCACGCCTGTGTTTTGGTAGGCGTTGAAATCTTCGAACAGATGAAAAAAAATTCTGTCTATGATACGCTTTCAAAATAGAGTGAACGTGCCTCTCACTTTATGACAACCTGTAAATTTTTGCCGGTCTTGCAGTCGCTGTAGATGTGTGCGGGTTAATTTGGACGTAACCCAGTCGCGGAGCGCTCTAATCTTGAAATCTTGAACAGAACATTTGTGCTGCTGCCACCATGGGGGTCAAAATAACAGAATGACCCGCGCTCTTCTGCTCCAGATAACGTCGGTTGCATTGGCAGTGCGGGCGAACCAGTTGAACAAAAGAAAATAGTACAGTCATGAGGGGAGGATAGATCACTGGGAGGTTCAGACAACTGCGCGTGCCGGAGGATGACTGCTGCAATCCCCACGACGATACGATAATTAGACTGCAGCGGTGGCAAGCTTGTCAGTGAGGCACTACCTCCTGTGTTGCAAGAGGTGACGCGGGCTGTCGACGACGAACTAAAAATACACACGTACCTTTGACCCCCCGTTCGTTCTCACGGAACGGATCGCAGCAGTGGAGCCTATAAGCTCAAGAGGTAGGACCCTGCGCGAGGAGCGCCAGTGGAGTTGAAAATAACCACCAGTCAGCGACGAGATCATGGAGACCCTGAATTTACGACCCATCATAGCGACCTGGACCCTGAACGGACTTGCAAGAGCAAATCGCGTTCAGCTCTCAAGGTTCAGCGGTGTACCTGTCCGCTGACAAAGTGAATGCGTGCCTTGGGTACACACAGACGAACACGAACTCCACAAACAAACTGTCGTCGGAACGAGACGGGGTCCTTGTGAGGAGATATGTGATCGGCGATGACACTTTACCTATACAGAGACAGAGACGAGAAGCTGGCGTTCGGGTCCGGGCGGCCTGGCAGTCTGGATAATGCTCGTCGGAATATCGGTCTGAGGCGCCCCCCGACCATGGTCGACGTCGGTGATGAGGGGCTCAGTGATGGACCTCATCGTGGTCATCGTGGGAAACCAGTCTTGTCAGGAACCTCGACAGCAAGGGGAAACCGTTTGATGATACCAGTCCTCTAATCGCGTTCTCACATTCATCGTCCAAGATGCCGACGCCCAACAACCCCTTCTCGTTCGACCACGGCGCCGATGACGATGATGAGGGCTGGGAAGAAATGCCCGTCGTCAAAGAAGACGAATTCGCGGGCGGTCTCGACGAGGAGGATCAGCGGAAATATCACTACGTCCCGAAGAAGCCTGGATCGCACGCCCATTCGCACTCGGGTGGGAACGCGACGGGGAACGTCATCGACGTGGACGACCGGGGGACGCAATGGCGCTCCAAGGCGGAGCAGAACGAGAACGAGTATACCCGGTTACGAGCGGACGAGGAGGACGAGGCAGATGAGGTGCATCTAAGGACACGATACCTCTTCGACGAGGACAAGGCGATGACGCCGTTGGGCCAGATGCAGACGACGAAGAAGATGCTCACCGAGGCGCAGCGGATCGCGTATGTCGGTCTCTGTGCACTGACTGCAAAGGAGATGGTGCAAATGCAGAAGAACGCACGAAAGAAGGAGCTCAGGGAAGCTATTCAAAGCATGGAGCTTTGGGCATTGAAGGTGATGGGACGACTGTATTACCACATGGACCTCGAGACTGCAGGTATCTTATCGTTGTTCTCGCCCCGTTTCCGATAGACGGAGGATGCATTCTGATACTCATTCACAGAGCAAAAGATGATAGATAGTCTTGCGCTGCATGGCGTACAGGCTAGCGATCTTGCTCCATCATTGATGACGACTCGCACCATCGCCAATCCAGAGTACGATCCCGTCGAAGCCAAGAAACAGGAAACGGAGAAACGATCGCATCCGGTAGAAAGAGATATCAACCTAAAGCCCTCCAAATCGCCAGTTCCCTCTTCCTTGCCTTCCACGCCGACCACACCCACGTTTCAAACGACTGCCCGTGTTCTCGAGGACACATCCGTTGCTTCATCATCTCTACCTGGTGTCACCACCACACTCTCGTCCGTCGACAGGGATGTCACGCTTGACATTCGATGGACAGTCTTATGCGACCTGTTCCTCATCTTAGTTGCCGACAGCGTTTATGACGCCCGTTCGCGCGTGCTACTAGAACACGTCGCTTTGAAACTCGGCCTCGGATGGATCGATGTTGTCAAGTTTGAGCGGCGTGTGACCGAAGCACTCGAGATCCAGGAGGGCGTCGAAAATTTGGAAAATCAAAACATCATTGAAGGATCCTCCAAGGCCGCGCGCAAGAAGCGGTACATGATGGTGGGTCTTGCAACGCTAGGTAAGTTCACCGAGCGGTACGCATCAGTACTGCGATCAGCTCATCGTGCTTGCAGGGGGTGGTCTGGTCATCGGGTTGTCAGCTGGGTTGTTGGCTCCCGTGATCGGAGCAGGCCTAGGCGCTGCGTTTGCCACTGTCGGTATATCTGGAACGACAGGCTTCCTCGCGGGCGCAGGAGGTGCTGCCGTGATCACAACAGGTGGTGTCCTGACGGGTTCTGGTATCGCCGCACGTGGTATGGCCAGACGGACTCGAAACGTGAGGACATTTGATGTACTACCACTGCATAATAACAAGCGTGTGAGCTGCATATTAACTGTGCCCGGGTAGGAACGCTGTTTTCTTTTCCCCAATTATGCTTATGCATTTGTAGGTTCATGAGCGGCAAGGTAGACGACGTGCGACTGCCTTTCAGTGTGCTAGATCCCATTGTTGGCGACGTGTTTAGCGTTCTTTGGGAACCAGAGATGATCCAAGAAACTGGAAGCGCTCTGAGGATCCTGACGAGCGAGATCTTGACTCAGCTTGGCCAGACCGTATTACAGCACACTGCCATGACTGCATTGATGGGAGCTCTCCAATGGCCGATCAGTGAGTTCTCGCCGCATCGTGATTCTTCAGCCATTGACCCGACGGTGCCAAGTCCTAACGAAACTCGGCTATCTCATCGACAACCCTTGGAACAATGCCCTCGACCGCGCGCGAGCCGCTGGCAGTGTGCTTGCCCAATTGTTGTTGCAACGTCACCTCGGGGTTAGACCGATCACGCTAATTGGCTTCTCGCTTGGTGCTCGCGTTATTTTTTATGCGCTTTTAGAGCTTGCCAAGGTAAAGGCGTTTGGCATAGTCCAGGACGTGTTCATTCTTGGCGCCACTCTCACGGCTTCATCAAGCACGTGGTGTAATGCCCGCAGTGTTGTTTCTGGACGTTTCGTGAATGCATATGCCAAGAACGACTGGGTATTGAACTACCTCTTCCGGGCCACAAGCGGGGGGCTCAGTTCGGTAGCTGGTCTGCGACCGATTGAAGGTATACCTGGCTTGGAGAACGTGGATGTGACGGACAAGATCTCGGGACACATGAGCTACCGAACATTCATGCCACTCATCCTTGATCAACTAGGGTTTCCCGTGACTGCGGATTACTTTGACGAACCTGTGGTGCGTGTCAGCACGACGTGGCTGTATTAGCGTTGGTTGGCATGATGACTGATGGCACGAAACAGCAACCTGATTTCGAAGGGGACAGAATGGTTGTTCGAGAGGCCGAAGAGGCAGAGACGCAGCCAAAGCAAGGATGGTTCTCAAAGCGCACGAAGAAGACATCGCTCCCGGCCGCCGTTGTTTCTCGGTCTACTTCGTTTACTTCGTCAGGGCGGCAAACCCCGCTCAAGTCACAAGAAGACGACCTTCCGCCTCGTATGGACGCCACTCCCTCGCCTTCTCCTGCCCACGCCGATGCCAACGACACGCCTGTTTCACCCGAACGGCGTTCATCAGACTCCGCAGCAGACATCCCGGTCCATGCTGGGTTTGATCTGGCTGCCATCAAACACATGATCGGGGAGGCGGAACGACGCCCCGAGCAACTCGTGGTCCCGCAGGCTAAGCTGGATCGGGGTAGCTCAGTACCGCCACCAACGTTACAACGCATTAATTCAGCTCCACCGCTATCGCCACCGATAAGACATACTAAGACAGGTGCTGTCAGGTCGGTCCCTTATGACGATGTGGATGACGCAGGGGCGTCAAACCGGAACTTGCCAACGCTGGACGCCACATTCACCACTTCCTTGACACTCCACGACAACGATCCATATTGGACAATGGATAAGGCGCCGAAAGATCAAAAGGAAGCGAAACTTTGTTCCAAGACCAATGATGCGTTATCTCAGCCGTTCCACCCAACCGAAATGGGCCCGGCGTGGCCATCTCCGAAAAGCTTGGGTAATGCGTCGTATACCACGTTGGGGAACCCCTTTGCAGGGTCGACCGAAAGACTTGCGTTTGGGGGTTCTTCTCGTCTTGCAGAACTGTCTCACTCGCACGATCGGCTGGGCGGGCTCGGCGCACAGTCGACGTTGGCTACCTCGCCCGGACTGTCTTTTGGTTCTCCAGATGGGACCATCACGTTTCATAGCATGGAGCCAGATCCGTGGAGTTCACCTGCCGAATCCAGGAATCCGTCGGGGAATAGTCTTGGTATGAATCCTTGGTCCACCTAAATCTCGAGTGCTTCTTTGCTTGGCGGTATCGTGATTTCGTTACGTCCCCGTGGCTGTATTCTTGATACAAGTCGTTGTGTCGTTCGCGAAAATGGGGGAATTGGTTTCCCGAGAGTGCAGAGTTAGTTCGGGTCTAGACTAGGCTGTTCATATATTGCCAAACGGCGCCGTCGGTTGGGAAAGGTGACAGACCTGTTCACGTCAGGATTGTTCGTTCCACATTCGCCTGGCGGAGATTCTCTCCCGGGGACGTTCAAAGCCCGGTTGCGGGCGATAGAACTGCTGATGTCGGATGGGTGCTGGCAGGACCGGGCGGATTACTGATCCGCCGCCATCGCACTGAATTAATGATCGTTTCGCTGTGCTAGTGCCGACTGGCCTGGAACGAAGGACGCAGAGGGAAAAGCCTATGTAACAAGTTTGGCGAATCTATTTCCGAGGCTAGTATATTTTTCGAATAAAATTCCCGTTCGTTATCAGTATGCAACACCATCAGGATGTCCTGATCTCATGAACGTGTGTCTGTGGGGTAAACATCAAGAAACAGCAAGAGGAAAGGGCAGGTGGGAACCCGTGGCGGAGTGGGTTGGACTGCGTCTTTTCTGCCATTCGAAAGCCCCACGCGCCGCGCGCTAGGGAGACCTGTCCACCACACTGCAACACATGTCACAAATAGGTCGCCAGGACGTCCTTCTGTTTCCGCACTCGAGCCTATTCGAGGTCCCTCGGACTCACAGGGCTGGAGGACCACCGACCATGTAATCTCGCTACCGTGCCCATTATTCGACTACCTCCACAAGGGTGGTCTCGAAATAATAATTTTGGTTTTTTCCAATATGGTCGTGACGTGCGGAGTTTGAACGTCCACAGGGCAACTGAAAGGCACCACACCCGGTTGATTTCAAACTCCGAATACCGACAGCTCCGAACCACAAACGATTGCAATGCGAGCGTTACGTTCCGCTATTTTTTCATCATGGTATAAAGGCCGGGTCGCCCCATACCACTTGCCCGGCCCTCCTTGCTCATCCTCCTCTTCTTCCCGACTTTCGCTGTCGTCCTGCTCGTCCCCAGTGGTCGACGTTTTTCGTTCTCGTCCAAAAGTTCTCTTTCATGCGGTCGATCCTCAAGGCCCCCAAACTGTCTGATCTTCATTATCACCAGCAATGCCAGCCGCCCCCGTTTACCTCGTGTGCATCTGTTCAAGTCTCGAATCACGTCCACTTCCCTCCTACCCCGACCCTCACATCGACCTTCATTACCCACTCTTCTGCTGTGTATGACCGCACCCCCGCGGAGGTGGCCCCCAATGCCTGTGCCCTGCCCGGTCGCCACGAGAGAGAATTCGTGGAGACCGCCGGTTCTCGTCGTACGCGCCGCCCATATGTTGAGGCCCAAGGAAGCTACTTCCACCCTCGCGGGTTCGCAATCGAGTCATCAGGTTTATCCACCCTATTTCTCCCTCCTCACTGCGATGCCTAACCAACTCTTCCCACATGCGCATCCCCGTCGCATCTGATACCTGTGTTCAGAATCCGATGACTCGGACGTCTTGCGGACCCCGCCGGAGCCCATGATGCCTGGTCACCCGATCTCCATACGGTTTGGAGGGGACATGATGCTGCCGGTTTTTCCGACTCAGCAAGAGATCGAGTCTGCGCTCTTGTTCTTGCCTCATGCGCCGACGTCGCCTTTGAAGACCAAGAAGGGCCGTCGATCACATAGTCAGGGTCGGGCGCACCCGAGAGAACGCCGTGAGGAGTGCGCTGACGGACGGATACGAAGCGATTTTACCGTTCCCACTCTCGACTTTGATGGGTGTTTAGGTGGTTTTTGACGGAGGGCACGGTATGGATGACCGCGCCCGTGTTTTGAATTGACGGTTGTTACGATTTGGGTGACGGAACGGATACCCTCACGCATGCACGAAATTTGTTTGTACTAGTACCACGTTTGTTCGGACGCATAGATATAACGTATACCTTTTTCTTCTTTTCTTTTCCTGCGGATGGACTGGCCGTTTATGTCGGCTGTGCTTACGCCCATTTGTTGTAGAACGTGTGTGGTGGAAGCACTGCGTGGCTGCAGGGAAGCGTTGCGTCCGATCTTTTCTTCATATTTCACAGGAGGAATGGACGACAACGCGTGTAGGCGGCGGTGCCTCTCTCGTTGATCGAGCTGGAACGGAGACGCGTGATTGCGCCTGATTGCGCTAAGGTAGCGATGGGAAGTGAAGCGCGCGTGTGAAGGCATATGGCTGCCGTCAACGATGCCCCCAATTGACAGATTGTTGTACACGTGGCGGGTGGACACATCAACCATATCAGTCTGGGTCTGGGTCCCACTGATCCCTCTTTGCCCGCAGGGGCGGGGCGAACCGTACATGTGGTACCTGAGGAGAGCCTTGAGCTCATCCCCTCGATGACCGCGAGATCGTCCAACGGACATGAAGGAGACCATGGTCCGATCAGGTATTGTCACTTCTGACCCGTTCTGGATAAAATCATGGATCGCCATAATGGCGAGCAGTTGATCGAGTCTGACATCCCGCAAGGGTTGCTCCGAGCAACGCCACGGCAACACCACGATTTACCAACGGTCATGAGCAGTCATGTATCTCCAAGGAAGGGTGGAGCCGAATGACAAGACAGATTCGAATAAAAAATTGGGGGTTGTGAACGTCCACGGGTACGCAGGCGATATCAGTTCGGCCGTCCGGAAGCGTTATATTGCCAGGGTTGTGGAGCTCGAATCATACACATGCATCGTACATATATACATATCTCTCGTGGAATGGTTCTTGTGGAGAAAGATGCGCCACGGCCGGGTTTCTAGGGACATCCCTGAAACGCGAGGCTGCGCGAGATTCTGCGTACACAAGTACTCAGGGGTCCTCGTCCCGAAATGGAAAGTTCCGAGGTCAGACGAGGGCGGTCAGTGCGCACTGCGCACAGCTGGCTCGACGGAGTGCAAAAAAGAAGGCGTGGGAAAATAAACGATTCCTGCCCCCCCGTCCGTCGTCTCTCTCCATCACCCTTTTGTTCCGCAACCACCATCACACGGAAGACCGCCCATCCCGCCGCCGTCTCATCAGTCACATCCATTGACCTCAAACACACTTTGACTTTGTGTAGCAATGGCTCGTACCAAGGCAAGTATTTCCGTTCGACGCTCGTCGTCGTCGTTGCCAAGCTTACTGCCACTCGACAGCAAACCGCCCGCAAGACCACCGGAGGTAAGCGCCCTGGCATGTGCCGTTTCGGTAATGAACCCGTCTTTAGGCAAGGCGCCTCGTAAGCAACTGGCCACCAAGGCAGCTCGTAAGACCGCCGCCGCTGTACGTGTCGCCGTCGCCGTCCATTGGTCGCTGACTCATGTTCCCTCCCAGGCCGCTACCGGTGGTGTCAAGAAACCCCATCGTTTCCGCCCTGGAACGGTCGCCCTTCGTGAAATCCGAAGGTACCAAAAGTCGACCGAGCTCCTCATCAGGAAGCTCCCGTTCCAGAGGCTGGTGCGTGAAATCGCACAAGATTTCAAGGTGCGTGACGGAGTTGTCGCGGGACCCGCGTGTTGATGGATCGCTTGGCATATCAGACCGACCTGCGTTTCCAGTCATCCGCGGTGATGGCGTTGCAGGAGGCCGCGGAGGCGTACCTCGTCTCCCTCTTTGAAGACACCAACTTGGCTGCTATCCACGCGAAGCGTGAGTCATTTTTGTCGCGTCTCGGTCGACTCTTTGTTCACATGGTCGCTCCATCTAGGTGTCACCATGTATGCTTGCCTTTGTTGTCTTCCCGAGGACGTGCTGACTCATTGTCGTGTAGCCAACCCAAGGACCTTGCCCTCGCTCGTCGCCTCAGGGGCGAGAGGGCTTGAGTCAAACATGCCTCGCGCAAGGCCTTGTTTTCCTCCATGGCTATATTGTCCTTGTTCGTTCGCGCGTATGTCTCTATTGTTTGTCTCTGATATGATACGAACGGCGTAGTATGTACGATTTGTCTACCCTTGACCCATTTTTCCTCTTTTGGTGTTGTCAAACAGACCTGCTATGCGCGGGTCTTGTCCTTGTTCCACCCCGTTTTTCTTATTATGACCGTTTGATGTGCAGACTGAAAAAGTAGAGGAAAAACTGTTTGTATTCAGCTCATGTATTGATATAACATTACATTTGCGTTACAGACGATAAATGGTGTGATGACTTTAGCGCCCGACTGAAAGGTGTTGTGATCTAGGGTAAGTTTCATATTTAAGGCCAAGCCAATTCGTGGCCTGAGGCTGGAAACTGTACCGTCGAAGCCTTACACATGGCAGCCACCGGAGCGCCCGTGAATGTGGCTCTCCGCCACAATGTTGGTAGCTAGGGGAAGCGCCAACACGAGGTGATGGCAGGGACCACCCCAAAAACCACGTGACAAGGGTCACCGAGTACACATCAATTCCTTGCCCGTCGCCCTCGGAACGGAATACCAACACGGGTCGCCGGTGCACGAGCTTTTGATGTAGTTTGGGTGCCGGCGGCGACAAGGTCTTCGAACCAAACATCGACGAGTACGAGAAAACCCGCTTGTCGACCGTGACCGTCGACTCCATCCCACTCGGAATCGGTCGTCCCGTGAAGCGTCGTAGTTGCTTCCCCGTGAACCTAGCTGTGCATTGGAGAGGTGGTGCCTGGCAGTGCTTTTAAGGAAGCACACACCAAACGCCCAAGGTAACCCCACGCCCGAACCAAGACGAGAACAAGGTCCGGGGGGGACGAGAAAGAGCTCTGCAAGGCCCGCGACGGAGTGCTGCACATATGCTGGGTTCCTCAACGACGACCCGACGACCATCTGCTTTGGAAAGGTGATGGGGGATTAGATATTGTACGTCGTGCTGGAACACGGTGGACGCGTCAGACGCCTACTCGGGCGCGGCAGCCATGAGCGCCGGGGCATTGTTTGCGCCAATCGGTGCGCGACGAACGTCAAAGCGGTGTAGTATGCTACCGAGAAAAAAGGCGGTGCATGACATCGCAAAGAAAGCTAGACTGGCAGGCTTACAAGAGGCTTCTAGACCATTTATGCATGGGGTTAGGAAGGAACATGCCAAGCAGTCCGCCCATCTCGGTGTGCGTCCGCGGAACAAATTCCGCTAGAAGGAG
>JBBPUA010000540.1:0-15952 GCA_038094355.1 Afroboletus lepidellus | reverse complement strand
AGATACGAGGCAATTCTTGGATACAGCCTGTGTCAGCTGATAAGATGGCGCAGTCAGGGTCGACTTGTCCTTGGGTATAAGAAGGGGATCCTGCAGCGTTCTCGGAACCTAACAAGTCAGACATACAACTCCCCCCCCCTGAGATGCAATCCGTATGCCCACTCTTTCTCCAGACTAGGCCTATCGCTCACGGTGTTTGGTAGGTGAACTCCATCCCCGTTAACCAAGCCGGCGAGGTCAAGTGTAACTGCAAAGATGCGTAAGTGTTATCCAATTATTACGTGGATGGCTACTCAACGTCAAATGCGTTGGCAACAGATGCCAGTGCAAAGTCGGCCAATGCAACTGTTGAACCTGATGATGGTTCTAGCCTAACGCCTATGTTGAAGTAGTTTGGCATCGGTCCTTGACATGTACTGCGAGCCTCCTGTACGATATGATGGCAATGACTCACTGAATGGAACTCAACGACCTAACCGAGTGATAAGCACTAACTACTGTGGTGCAGAGGATGGGCTATGCAATGACCCGGACTTGGCCCGAGTCGATGTCTTTGCTGTTAGAAGCAGTTGAGGCTGGAATCAAGGAATGCGTTTTTCCGTTCCACCAGTTAAATCCTTGCAGTGGACTCAAGCAAGCTGAAGAGGAGTCGAGCCAAGAGACGGCAAAAACAGGGGAAATTTTGGTCATGGACTCATGGTTTGGCGAGTGAATTGAACGGGGCCAACACCCAGGCATCCCAGGTGCGCCACAGAGAACGTGGAAAAGAAAAGGAAAGCGAAAGAAGGTGAGAGTAGCATTCCACCTGTGGAATTGTTCAAGGAATCAAGGTTGTAAACTCAGCGTCTGGAGGTCGATACTTGAATGACGCATGAGGGCTGAGGGACGGGTCATGAGAATGCTCGGCAGCCTGTACGGTCGGGATCTCTGGAGTGTTAGATCAGCACAAAAAGTAGGTGTTTGCCTTTAGGCTGGAACCCCGTCGATGTTAGACTGCCACAAGGCATACGTCACGATACTAGAAGCAGAAGCGCACGCCTTCGAAACGGAGGCTCTCCGAAGGGCCCTAAAAAAGCGCAATTCCATCTTGAAAGAGCTTGCGGAGGCGGTGCCTGTTTGCCAGCGTTGCTTGGTAGTACCCAACCAAGGTATCCAAAAACCGGACAAATTCTCGAACTCGAGGAAAATGTGTCATCCTCGATTTTGAGAGATTGTCCTTTTTTTTTCAGCGTTGAACACAGTGCAACTCTCTCTTGCCGCCAGAGAGCATTGGCAATTGCCGGAGAGTTTTCGTAGCGATCAACATGATGTCACCGTCTATCTAAGCATGTGCGTTCAACCAAATTTTTCTTCCTCGCTCGATACTGAAGTACTGACAGTTGCTTCTAGTCCGACTGCTGCAATGACTACCACCGCGACGCTGCGAGGCTCTGCATGATCTCGACATACAAAGCAAAGGAGATCGGGTTTGGTTAGTCCGGTCTCTTTGGCTGTACATCCGCACAAGTTACAACATTGAACGTCTGGGCCACCTTTTGCGCGTGCGTTTTTTTTTGAAATGCATCCTTGGCCACTGTAGCTTCGAGTTCGAACATCCCGTTGGCAGATCTAGTATCTAATGTTCTCTCCTTGCATTGGTGGATACGATCGACAGGCAACTTGAGAACTTGAAGCATGCTCATCTTCATGCAGTTTATGTACACGAGGAGCGAAGGTAGAGATAGTGGTCGCGTCGTGGGCCGGCGAAGGGAGCAGAAGGCGCTTCCTGGTTTGCGAAATTGTAGTCCAGGATGCTAGCTTGATTTACTGAGGAATATTTTCTACGCTGGAAGCATGCTCTTCAAACTCAACTTGAAAATGGTGCAGGGCCAGTGTGTACGTACTCGGTCAACATTTAGTCCTCCGGGTCTTCTTTTGGTCTCCGTTTTGACCGTTCATCAGGTGAGCGGCACCTTACCGTTGCGACGGTTGCGTTTTCCCGAAGACTTTTACGAGCCTAGGTTGCTACAACGGCTCCCGAACTGCACCTAAGCGAGGCCTAGAGAGAGCTCTGATTGGACAGGATCCAAGTTGTATGACACAATCCCCTTATATCCTGGTTATTGCGTCGGTTCAGAATGCTGATGCTTGCTTGCACTAGCCTCCTTGCTCCTCCAACTTGATCGAGGTGAGCTGCTGGTCATTCCTCTTCGGAAAGTCATTTTCTGCCGTTGACACTGAGCTCGGTTTGCCTCCAGGGTTGTGTCAGTGCCAGTGTAGTTTGTGTTCCATTCACTTTGATCCTGTCTATCTGAGTATGGCTTATGATCTCGTCGGGCCTTTGCTGCCTTCGGCCTTGCGGCTCGCCCGATACCAAGCATCTCTAAAACTCCCACAGACCGTCGATGAACTCGAGAGCGAAAACGACGTGATCAACCGAACGCCCTCGCGCGAAGAGGAGCGAATGATATTGAGTGCGGATTACCTTTCTTGGGTGTTCTCGCGCGCGCTCGACGTTTCAAACAGGGTCGAGGACAGCGAGGGGAACGAGTTGCGGAGTTGTGACACCCTGGAGACGATCGGTATAGAAGCTAACAGCGAGTGCGGCGCGATGTTGGACGCTCATGCTGGCCGTCTAGACACAACCTATGCCACGCTGGAGCGTGTTTTCTCGTGACGAGCGTCTGAAATCGGTGTTCTAACAGGTCTTGTTAGAAGAAGCATGACGAGCACCATTCAAAGGAAAGCAATACTAGGACGAACCCGAATGATAGGAATCTGAAACGAATGGGCAAACAGAGATGCGTAGCGTATGATCAGGTTAACTCAGTTGGTGTTGCTTAATTGATCGAGGGTGCTTCTGCCCCGTATTTCCCGTTCAACCAATAGAAATTCAGCGCTCCTTGCCTCGATGAGTACCGCGGAGCGCGAGCAATATTGTGCATATGTAACGGCACAACCTCCTGACGAAACCAAAAAAGCACGGCAACATTGAAAATACAGAAAATGATGCACTGGAGATCGAAAATAATAGAGTATGAGGTAAATAAGTATGGGTCATAACAAAATCAACTGTAGCTGTGTGCATTGCTGATATCATACCCTTGTTGTCGGCATCCGACGTCAGGGACATCCGGATGGGCAGCTTCTTGTTCAGAGATGCTTACCACACACAAATCAAATGCACATCCTTTCCCAAATTCCGCATTCTGACGGTCTTATTGCATGCCTAGCATATAACCACGGGCTTTAGTAGCGTTTCTTGAATATACCGAGGGCGTTCCTTACCTCAGTGATGTTTCAAACCCACGATGGGAAACCGTTGGTACTCGTCACAATTATTCAAGGACCGAAGTTCTTGAAATTATTCTTCCGAATGACAAGGATCTGGGCTCGTAGCACTGGGAACGCCGTTGAGGTGAAACCGGTAAGAAAAAAGGAGTAGAGGGTGAAAGGGCGCATCTTAGCGTCAGTCGATGCATCAAGCGCGCCTGAATGGGCACTTTCTCCCAGAGTGCAGCGCTCACCGCCCCATGGACATCGCGAACTTTGTTATCAAAACGGGAAATAAAAATTGGATTACAAACGACATGCAGCAAAGAAGGTGTGAAGCTATAAAAACAAAACGAAAAAGGCGCGACTGGGACATGCTCAAATCGATCATGGTACCCATCCGCCAACCTCTGTAAGGGCGCTAGGACATAAGTCCACGACGGTGAAAATGTAAGGGACGCACGCTCGACCATGACATCGATCGTGTCTAAAAAACAGTAGTCAGCACGTACGACGAAACCGAAACGAAATAAATGCACCATTGTCCTCCATATCGAGTGACGCGGGCGTGTCGTCGTCGTTTATCCTATTTCCGTCGTACAAGAACCTACGCGTGATCGCGTCTTACGCATATCGGTCAAAAGTGGGAAACGTACCGAATGCTAGCCACTTCCTTGCCGACTTTGTTGGCGTAGGCGCCTTGCAACTTGCTCAACTTTGTATTACGCTTGATTTTGAAAAAGACTTCATCCCCAGAGGAGCTGACGACCTGCACATGTGCGAGCGAATGAGTACAATCGGGGTATGTGCATCGGCGCAAACGAGCATTGGGGCGAACGCCAACGAGTGCAAGGGAGGTATATCATCAATCGCCCACCTCATCCAAGGCGATTCAAAGACACGCACCTTAACATTGATCGGGGCATTATCTGCCTCGGGTTTGACGTCCTGCTGAGTCTGCAGATCCACTTCAGCCATCCTGTCACTTTATCCTAACCTAATCCTAAGACTCTTGAAAAAAAGGTGCAGGTGGGGGTGATGTCTAGATCGCGCGATGCACTGAATGGTTCCGTCGATGAAGGCAATGAGACACGACCTGAATTGCGCGCGCCGACGTTGAGAGGAGGACGAAAAAGAGGGTGTACGGCGGCTCAACCGACGCGCAGATTTGTGCCACATCGAACGTGTTACCTAATCAGCCGCCAACAACACCGGCCTTCAACCCACCCCTTCGTCCGAGTCTAGCGTCTATTTGCGCAGCGCGTGTCGGGTGACTCTGACAGCGGAATAGGGTGGCATCGGCAGCCCGATTGCCCTTGTCGAGATGATCACGCGCCACCAGCAAGTAAAAACAGGACGCTCGAACCTTGCAACTTAAGAAAAGACGAAGATATCCGAACAATCAATCACTGCGGCTTATCCTTCCATGTAAGCATTGCATCGGTCGAAAGGGTCTATTGCTCAGCCAAGACGTCCCGCGCTCTGAACATCCGAACATGAAGGAAACATTTAAGAAGCACCGAAGGACTATAGATCAGCCAAGGTCCAGGCGCGTGGCGTGGCGTCGTGTATTCGAACAACAATAAGGCTCTCGTTCGAGACAGCGATGGCTGCGTGGTGACCGGGATCTACGATGCGGGGCAATACTCGCACGAGCTCCTCAGATCAGGTTCTTTTACGTCTATCGCCACTGGTGTGCTTATGATACATAGAAAAACTACGCTACTTCTGTAATTTGCAGACTTCTTCCGGTCGTGGTAAGAGGCTGCTTGGGTTAGTTGCCTTGTGCTGAATGCCTTTACAGTTAGCAGTTACCGCCACCTCTTCCGAGACACATCATCTGGACACGTTTCTTCTGTGACCTGTGGTAAGTAGCCACTTGCATGGAATGGCCCACCGGAAATCCTAGCATGTTCAACGTCTACGTGCCCCTCTCTCGCGGGAAAGGTCGCTATACTGGATCTCAAATTCATTTGTGCCCCTATTCCCTGAACTCGCAGACGAAGACATGTGCCTGGAGCTTAGACCGACAAATGAAGGGATGGTGGGAAAGCATCAAAGCGGTCCTCTGCCCTCCATACAATAGTGCTTAGCCTAATTGATGACAATCCATCTGTTGCTATTTACTTGCTTGCAAGGTCTCCGCCTGCATTTTCCGAGTTTGAAGAGTCTGGATTTTATGTGGGCCACCGTCATGCATCATGACCCCGTCTAGAAGCATTTATTTGGACATGTATATGTAGCGTGTCGTGGTACCAATATTTTTATGGGTCTCAGAAAAGCAAACGTTGAACGTTGAACGCTGAGCACATAATCCTCTAGGGTGCTCCCTCGAGTCATATATTGTGCATTTATCTTCTCTCCTGAATCACAATGTAGGTGGACATGTACAGACGATGATAGTTAAATAACAAGTGTTACCATAGATATTAGGCTCGAGGGGGCATAGAAGCAAAAGTAGGTATAGTAGTGAACGAAAGAAAAAGTAAATCATCGACGTGGATCACTTGGCCCCACGAGACTCAACAACCGCCTCGCACGCGCATACCCTTCGTCCTCGTCGCTCGAGTCGGCCCACACGTCCCCCTCTCCCTCCCGCGTCTTCCCCCGCGTCTTCCCCCGTTCCTTCTCGTCAGCTTCGTCCCGTAAGACAGGCGGCGCGGGCGAAAACGTTGGTGGTAACGACACTCGGACGCTCTTCTGCCGCGGGACACCCTGATCCGTCGACGCGCTCGAGGGTGGCTCGTTCCCGTTCGTGGTCAACGCCGGCGCTGTCCCAGCGTGCACCGGGGGTGGCTCCACAGGTGGCGGCGGGAACGTAAACGGAGGTGTCTGCGACCGAGGGCCCAAGTCGAGCGACTGGGATCGCATCGGCGTCGGGCGAGTCCGCGCTAGGGTCATGGCGGGCAATGCGGTGTGTACCAGGGGTGATGGCGACGCGTCCTCCCCATCCAGACTCTCCCGCCCTGTCTCGTACGACGACATCGATGCCGAGTCTCTCCACGTGGCTGAGAGCCTTCGGCGGTCTCGTTCCCCCTCTTTCTTCGCCTCCTCCTGCCTCGCCGCGACGACAGTGGGAGGATCGGGATTCGGAGACGGCGACCGGCGCAAGGCCGACTTCAGCGGCATCTGGATCACACGTTGTGGCGCTTGGCCCTGGCCGTCCTCCGGCACACTCGGCGCCCTGGTATGCCCCGCCCCCATCTCTCGCGCACGCAACACGGAACCCGGCGCACGAGGTATATCCAGCGACGCGGCCCTATCCGTCGTCGGATTCTGGCGCACCACGTCCGCCATGATGCTCATCAGGCTCTGGTTCTGGACGTGTTTGGCGTGGCCGTTGCCGAGCTGTCGTCTCGCATTCTGTTTGGGCTGCGAGTCATACATCTGTGCTGACGGTGGGGCCTGGGATGGCAATTGCATTGGCGGTAGCGATTGGAATTCGATTTGGGGCGGCGGCTTCCGCCAGGAGGTGGGCTGCGTCGTTGCTTGCGAAGACGAGCTCGAAATGATCATCACGTCGCCATCCACCAACGACAAGGACGCAGAGCGACGACGTTCTCGGGAGACATCCGACGGCGGTGGACGGGTCAACGCGGCCGTGGTTGTCGCTGCGCGCCTATGCAGCGTACTTGTACTGACATCGATGCGGTCGGCTTCTGCAGACACGACCTGTCTCTCTCGGTCGATCTGGATGACAAGCTTCGATGTGGAAGCCTCGGGTGTCTTGCCCGCCCTCCTGCTCGACATACCTCCCGAGTAGGGATGTCCCTCGTCGACTTCGCCATCTGTGTGCCCCTGGTCGGCGCCTCTCAAATCCGCCACTGAGATCTTCTTCCGCTTCATTGTCCCCCGACGGGTTCGCGATCTAGCCATGCCACTGGCGTCGACGCTCGCCGGTCCCCCTGGAGTATCCGTGGTCCATCCGTCCATGCCACGATGAGACGGTGCGCGCAATGGCCCGTTTTCACGCGACGCGCCAGGTCGACCCTTGCGCAAGCGCGCCCCCGACGCACTCCGGCGCACGTTGACCACCTTTGGCACGGCAGCCTTGGTTCTGGTCCCCTTGGGTGCCTCGTCCTCGGAAGACTGTATGCTCGCCTTCATTCTCGCATCTGTCCTCGTTACCCACCCAGTTGTCTTGGCCCTCTGAGGCGGCGACGCAGCCGGGGGCATCTCTCCCCATTCGACGAACAGCCGCTCCTTCTCCTTGGGTTTCCGAAACAAGCCGCGGATGGAGCCGAAAAAGGCCATGGACGGCCGGCGTTGGCGTTTTCCGGGACTGGAGGCGGCAGCGGGTGGGGCCATGCCTGTGCCTAATCCGCTTCCATGTCCCGAGAGTGAGGTAGTGCCGAGGGATCCAACCTTGGTCGGACTGCTCTCGCCAATGAGGCTCATACGCACATCGGGGGCGCTCGCGTGCGCCGTGGGTGCGGTCGCTATCAAGCGTGGGGTTGCAGCGACGGCCGAGGGCCCTAGCATCGACCGGCGAATCACTTCGAACGGGTCATTGTCGACGACTTGGAGCGGTCCAGCGGGCTCTTCGTCAGAGCTGGTATCATGCGCCTTGGACGCGCGTTTGATGGGGAACGGTGTATTTCTGGCATCGACATTGCTAGACGGTTCATCGGAGTCTTCGTCAGAAGCCTCGGGGATGTGTTGAGAGGGCGGGCGAACGGTCTGTCGCCGTTTTCGTCTCGGCGCGGCGGGCTGTGATTGGGTATTGGGGGTTATGGCAACCGCGTTCGCCGCTGGATCGCCGTTTTCGAGAGGTCGAGGCTGGCGAACGCCGGTGGGGAGTGCTAATTCGGAGATGGCGTGTGCAGGTGGAAGGGTGATAGTAAGGTCCCCTTCTTGCGCCGACCGGGCTTCCGATTTGGAGATGGTCGCCGACTGCACGCGCCCGTGCTCGTTGGATGCTGGTCCTTCTGCGCTGGTCTCGACGGATCGGGCAGCGGTCTGAGAGGCGCTCTGGGAAGGGGTGAGGGATGAGATGTCGGATGCATAGGTAGACGGCAACTGTTTCGGGCCTAAATAACAAATTGCGGTTGACGGCTGAACATGACGACGATGACAAGACGTACCCGCATGGCTGGCGCTGCCGTCTGCGCCGAGGGCCTGGAGCGCCCTGAGGCCCTGCCTGCCCATCTCGCCCCAGATACGACCACAATCGATGAGCGCACGACACCTCGCTCCGAGACCGTCGCGTGCGAGGGTGATCCGACGGGCGTCGAGCTCGCTCTCCTTGGACACGAGGTGCGCTTCGCATGCTTGGAGTTCGGCTTGGGCCTGGGCGAGCTTGGCATTGGTGCTGGCGGGGCTAGAGGCATGCGTGAACGCGGTCGAGTTGGTAGAGGGGAGCGACGACAGCGATGCGGAGCCGAGGCTTGTTAGCGGGGCGACGAGGCGGGACGACCGGTCGCGGGTGGACTTGGAGGCCTTGATGAGACGGGTAACGCTGCGGTGGGTGAGCATGGGACCCAGAGACTCCGGGGTTACGCACAGGATGTCGCGGTCGCGCAGGACGGCGCAGAGGTCGTCCTCGAGGTCCTTGAGCGCGACGAGTTGCACGCGCCAGACCTCCAGGGCGTGGGCGTACCGCTGGAGGGCATCGTCGGCGCTGGCGAGGACGTCGACGACGGCGGCGAGGGTGTGCTGGGATGGCGGTGATGCTGCGGCGTAGGCGGAGAGGGACGCGAGCGCGCTGTGAGAGAGCGGGAAGACGGCGGCGAGCTGGCGAGTGTATTCCTTTTCGTGGTCGATCAGATGCGTCAACAGCCGCGAGTCCGGCGCGCGGTGGACCATGGCTGATCGAAAAAAAAGTGCTCGTCGAGGCCGGCAACGGCAACGGGTACGTCTAGTAAATTACCACAGCACCGCAGCCCTGACCTGCCAGCGCATCATTAGACGGCTCTAGCGGAATCAAAGCCCCTGCTCAAGCTACCAACACAGGTTCACTCCAAAGCAACGGCCCAGCGCTTATCACTAGGTAGGTCGTCGAGATCCATATCCATTGGCATAATATCGTACAAGGAGCTCGCAGTACGTGTCAAGAACTAGTGCCAAACGACTTTATCACGGACCCTGGAGGGGACTTTCATCCGCTCAGCACTTGCACTGACCGGCCTTGCACTGGCATCTGTTGGCAAGTCGGTCAACGTTGAGCAATTCATAACAGAGGACTCACGTAGCACCGCAGTTGCACTTGGCCTCGCCACAAGTGCCAGCTTGGTTAACAGGGATGGAGTTCACCTATCAAACACTGAGCGACAGCCCCAACCTATGGAGAAAAGGGGCGCACGAATTGCATCTCGGGAATAATCGTATGTCTGACTTGTCAGGTTCTGAGGACTCTTCATAGGATCCTCCCCTTCTTATACCCCAAGGCCATCGCGTCAGCTGACACAGGCTGTCATCCAGGAATTCCCTCGTCCGAACACGTCCGCCAATGACCGTCGTTCAGAAAATACCTCGTGTTTCAATGGCGTGCGAATCATTGGTTCTATGTTGGACGGGATGTCACTTGACTCTTTCTAGACAGCCCAAATCAGTAATGCTGTCCTGGTTGACAGGTTCTCCACAGACGCCACTAAGTTATCGTCTCACAAGGGCAGCTTGCCAAACAGTGCACTCTTTTTCCCCCTTTGATCAAGACTCTGACCTTGTGCTCCTAAGTCGGAACTTCTACGGGACCACAAGTGGAGACTTCAGTGCTGTGTCTGCGATCCCGCCGGTGAGCTCCATCTGTTCGAAACTATAATAGAACTTATCATATGACGTCCTTTTGGACTTACTTATTTTGAACGCATTTCTAGAGTTTGATCCACCAGGACACCTTGAATTAAAACACTAGCGGGTGTAAGATGCCCTCGCCTGGGGTACTAATTCATGCTACGCTCGTCAACGAGATCGCCCGAACAGACTCCATTTGGACTCGTGTGCTCAAACGCACTAACATGCAGTAGTCAGTGCTCAGGCCAAGTTACGGACGAGACGGTGTCACACCACGCGGAGGGCTAACTCTGTCACTTGAATGCGTTGCAGATGGTACAGACTAGGCTATTGCAGACAACTTCCTACTCGACCATAAACCCGCCAGTCACAGTTAATCGTGACGTCCAGTCTTCCTCGAAGTCTCAACTCATCGATGGATATTTCCCAGATGGCCGAGCCAGAGATTACATTTCGTACATCTCCCTCCTTGTGCATACATTCCAAAAAGTGCTTTACCAAGCCTAGATTGTCGTGCGATCTAATGAAATGGGATCGGTCACTTATCAACAGTGACCTCATCTACAGGATAGCCAAAACCACCATATGGCCGTGGCAGACTAGGTTTCCTCGTGGCCTTGTTCCCATCTCGCCTCTCCGGGGATGACGCTGAAAAGAGTGATAACACCCCTGCTGTAGTTTGACGATGTATCTACCAGTAGTCAATCGACCACTACTAGTATGCTCGACACGGAGCAAGCAACGCGCTAGAACTCAAGAATGAGGTATCCTGTGAGCAGCGGCGCTCGCAAGAACAGTTGAACACAAAGTCCGCCGAGTCTCTACTGTGCTAAGTACATAGGCGGCGCTCAGCGCGTGGCCCCGGACAGAGTCCGCTTATATAAGCTTCTCCGCTTTACAATGATCTTGAATCACTTTCAACCAAGCTCCACCATTCACGAGTTTACGCCTGGTCGCATCAGTGACTAACACTCTGATCTGCGTACATTTACCCATACATTGACAGCGGACTTTCTCAACAATCATTCCGCAAATGACTGGCGACCGTAACGCACTGGTGCGTCCGCCTGCGCCGTCCTTGTTCCTTCCCTTCTCACCTTGAACAAGTGGCTAACCGGACAAGATGAGTCGGTAGAAGTGAACCAGCGTGCACTGATTGACAAGGTGCTTGCGCGCTACTCTGGCGAGTTCACTGGTAAGAGAGATGGACTGGCAGTGCCGCGCAATGGTTCTTGCTCACCTTCAATTTCTTGGCGGGGCCAGTCTTTCGTGAGCTCCTCCAGAACTCGGACGATGCTCGGTCGCCTGCGGTTGAGATTCGTTTCGAGACTGCCGCATATCTTCGTCGGAGAGACACAGGACAAGGAGACACCAACATACCCCCCTTCCCTAATCTCAAGTCTACCCACGTATGAGTATTTGTCTTGCAATGCCAGTCCCGCTTACCTTTTTTTTTTTTTGCAAGGTCACTCAATGGACGTTTAGAAATAATGGAATCACGTTTAGAGATGAGGATTGGACGCGCCTACGAAAGATAGGTGTGTAGTATAGCTTAAGCTCGGATGTCTTCTGATATCTTTTGTGTTGCTTAGCCGAGGGAAACCCAGACGAGGAAAAGATCGGCGCGTTTGGTGTCGGTGAGTCAAAGCACCTCTTCAAGCGACATGCCAACGAATGATTGGTAGGATTTTATAGCTTATTTTCGGTGACTGAGAACCCGTTTGTCTCGTCTGGAGGTATTATCGTCTGCGTTCTCCGACCCATGTGATTTAAATTCTTTTCAGGGCACGGAATGCAATTTTATTGGAAGGATAATAAGGACCAGGTATCATCGTTTTGCAGTGTACCGATTCGTACTCTCATGGTGTCGCCTACCACTAGTTGAATGTCCGTCGTGGCGATCTCCCTTCGAAGGGAACTGCAGATGCAGATCCGTGGACGACGTTCGAGATGACACTACGAGAGGCTGGTCCGATCCCCCCGGCATTCGACTTAATGCGATTTCTTACATCATCGATCACGTTCATGGTTCATTTGAGCGATGTCAGCGTGTATTTTGATGAGCATTGCATCGGTCACATTAAGAAGTCAACTGGGGTGGTTAAATCCATCGACCTTCCCCGGGGATTGAGACGATCTAGCCAGTTGAATATCATGAATGTCAAAGGGGTACAATCTCATCGTAAGTCTCTCCATGCTGCATGTATGCCCACTGATCATAAGCCTTGACTAGCCATCAGGATCAATGCCGAAGTCATGCATGCCGTATATGCTGTTGGGGCTGAAAAACGTCCATTGCTAGATGTCACGGAGCCTCGCAAGCCAAAAGGCGGATTTTTTGCTTCCCTTGTATCTGCCCTTACGAGCCAATCGACCCCACAACTTGAGACCCTGGCGTTACCACCCCAGCCTCCGAAAGACCCGACAGAATTACACAATGTAAATGTGACTCTCACAGTATTCAGTGCGGAGGTAGATGTCAAAGTAGACAAGAAACTCTCCGCTGAACTCCTTCGTTCTACGAAGAAGAACCCCCCTGCACAACTCAAATACAATTTAATTTACGTGGGTGTTTGTTTGGCTGGTCCTCGCGAAGGCTTATCCACTTTATTCGAAGACTGGGAAAGATGAGTATGATCAAAGCCTCGCTGACGACAAGAGTCAGCCACTTGCGTGCGGCAGTATTTTCCAGGGCCTTCGTGCGGATTTGAACGGGTCTGTAATGCCAATTCTCGCTTTGTGTATTGACTGATGTTTGGGCAGGATTGGGCATACGAGAATTTTTATTGTCTGCACCGATTTCCTCTCAGGATTTTTCATTTATTCATTTCTCGACCCAGGGTCATGCGACTGGTCAAACCACGGGTATCGGTGGCCATATGGCATCCCGCTTTATTCCGACTGTTGAGCGCGAATCAATAGATCTCGTGTGAGCCTGGCATCGTGTTCCGTGATGGACATACACTCACAACTTGACCCAGTGACAGAAATGTTGCGGGTAAGCAGCTCTTTCCAGGCCTTTGTTATCGTCTTACCCCCTGTCAGTCTGGAATAAAGAATTGCTATTTGTCGGAGGGTTCCTGGCTCGTGCAGCCTATGAATTGAAACTCTCTAACATCCAGAATCTCTGGGACGGCGCAGCCAAATCCGATAGCACGCCTGACTTCCGTCCGCCACAGGAGTTAGAGGATTGGCTCCTTCAACGCTTTATTCACATCCTCAAATTTTTCACCTTTCACCACTCTACTCCCTCGTCGGAGGTGTCCCAATTGTTGGAAGCGTCGTTCTACGGATGTTCTACGTTGCCTTTGAGCCTTCTCTCGTCTGCTGGTGTCCGTGGAGCCCCCGATATCAAGGAATTCGACCCCGTTTTCTCGAAATTCCTGAAGCATCTCCCAGTCCTGCCGCAGTCCGTTATCCAGGAAGGGGCACGCACCATCAAAGCTCTGCAGGCTCGAGGCATGCTCTCCCCCATCACCTTTGTTGATGTTCTACAGGAACTTCGTCAACATCCTCTCAGCGAAGAGGAGCTCGTTGCTTGTCTTAAATGGTGGACCAGCCTTAAGCAAGATAACTCTGACGTGAACATGGCTCAGATCCGTGTACAATTGCTGAATGCGGCCGTCCTCAGTAGTGCAGATGGCGGGGTACTTCCTCTGTCGTCGGTGCACTATTTCATCAATACCAAGACGCTCGGGACTCACATTCCATTGGATGGACCGCTTCCCCCGACCCTCATGCCCCTAAATATCACTAAGCATTTTACGCCTTCCGAGTTAGCTCGCTTCAACTGGTGCGAGTTTACGATCATCGATTGGTTGCAACACATCTCGCAGCCTGGAGTCATGTCAGCGAATCCGGACCACGATTTCACCAAGTCGGCCGTTTGGGCTGAACGTGTGTTGACCATTTTGTCTCGCGTATGGTCTTCGCTGTCGAACGAGATGCATACTTCGGTAAAGAAGGCGTTCGCTGGGAACAAGTGTATCCCAACTTCTTGTGGCCTAACAGTCCCAGAGCTCTCATATTTCCCCAACACCAATATGGCGCTATTTGGTGACCTCCCGCTGGTACAGTTTCCGTCGGGTTCCGCCATTAAGGGCCAGATGGAGAAGTTACTCTCGTTTATCGGCGTTCGGAAACATGTCGATCTCCAGCTTGTCTTCGATCGGTTAGTCAACTTGGCATACAAACTCATCACTCTTGTGACTGAAGCCACCTGTCTAGGATGGTAAAGACTGGAGATTGGAGTATATCCGACCTCGTGGGTTATCTCGTCCAAGTGCGGGATACTCTCACTTCGGACGAGCTTGCCCGGCTGGCAGCGACAGCAGCGTTTCCCGAGGAAGGTGCTCCGCCAGCTGCGGGCAAGAAGAAGCCTCGACACTGCGCTCGCGATCTCTATGAACCCACAGACATCTTCCGACAAATGCAACTCCCTGTCCTTGGCTGGGGCGAAAAGGTCAAGTGGCGCGGTAACTCGGAAGAAGGTTCGTCCAAGGGCCCGATACCAAGACCTATAGGCGACTGACCAGACATCTCGCCAGCCAAACTACTTTATCAGATCGGGTTACGTCGCTTCCCGCCTTTAGACACGACGGTGGCATTGTGCTCTTCCTCGGACGCTACTGTTCGGACAATTGCGTTCAAGTATTTATGCGATAACATTCCTTCCAAGTATCCGGATTACAATCCAGACAACTTTGGGCACATTGCATTTATTCCTTCGGAGAGCGAGGATGGCATTCACCTTGGGA
This sequence comes from Afroboletus lepidellus, assembly GCA_038094355.1. Taxonomy (NCBI): domain Eukaryota; kingdom Fungi; phylum Basidiomycota; class Agaricomycetes; order Boletales; family Boletaceae; genus Afroboletus; species Afroboletus lepidellus. The sequence continues at coordinate 1,211 of JBBPUA010000540.1, read as the reverse complement.
AGCTGGGAGAGGTATGTTGTCCTATCGCTTCAGTATTTTCTCCGCTGAGATGGTTGCTTACATGAATTCAGGTCTTCTCCGGAGCACAGTGGAAAGTTCTCGGCTTCTCGGTCGTCCAAGATAGTTGCCGCGAGGCCGCCATCAGTAAATTAGGGATACAGCCTCACCCACCTACACCAATGCTTATTTCCTTACTGGAGAAGACGCCGCCACACAACGAAGCGACTGCACGACAGTGGTTTGAGATTATGGCGGAACGCCTTTCGAGCAAGTACCTCTCTCGTACTTTGTTTTTATCTTCTCATGGAATATGACAGGCTTCACTCAATCACAATTGATCGTGCTCTCGAAGTTGCCAATCGTGCCTGTGAAAGGCTCCGGTGCTCAACAGTTGCGATGGCTCATGCCTACTCAGTGCTATCTTGGTGATGGTAGCAAGGGTGAATTCCATTCCAAGCTGTTCGTCTTTGTCGATTTTGGTCCCGTCGCGAACAGGTTTTTGGGCGCGTGTGGTTCGAAGAGCGAACCTTCCATAGACGAGGTTGCAGAGATATTAATTTCCGATCCTAAGAAATTTTACGCGCTCTCTGGCGGTTACGAAAAGTAAGTGTGGTTTCCCTGTTCCTGCCGACGGTTGCCATACGGGCTCCTAGTTTCTTGGCAGAGTTGCGCAACTTGGCTGTGAATAGCCTCACTATCGCCGTGGGTACGATGAACAAGATGAAGATATCACCCATCTTACTTGGCATGCGCCGCCAAAAAGTTTCAAAATCGTTGTTAGAAAAGGTTTCGCTGGCGGAATGGGATGAAGAAGGATGGGAAGATTTACACGATCTGCGGAAACCCAGCGAGATCGTCATAGCCGACGATACAAATGCATATCAACTTTTCGGTGATTCTATCTTTGCTGCTCCACAGGAGGACCTCTTGGAAAGTATGCACGCATCCATGATTCGGTCAGAAAAGGTATACTATGGCTAATAACGCCCGACAGGCTTTTACGCGACTCTGGGATCGCGACGCTTGAGCGCAGTCGTCCGGGAGGAATTTAAGGTGTCAAGCGAGGTAATGAACACGAACACCGCCTCGGACGTTCGGGCTCTCGTGCTGGAGAGGCTTCCCCTTTTCCTCCATGAGCACACCCATGCGCGCACAAAGGTGTCACTTTCGTGGCTTTCGGGCGCGAACAACTTCAAAGTCAAAGTTTATTC
>JBBPUA010000539.1:0-15994 GCA_038094355.1 Afroboletus lepidellus | reverse complement strand
CACCACGGATGAATCGATTCAGAATTGTATCTGTTCGGAGGAAACCAGTTCGTGATCGGCTGAAGACAATAACAAGAGTAACTAGTGATACAGGCAACCATGATGTTCAAGCTATACAGTAAGTTGGAAAAAAAAACAAGCGTACTGGTAATGTACGTGTCCACAGCAACCTGTGTAAACAACCATGCGACTGTGAGTGGTATAAATTGGAAGAACTCGGAAAACCTAAGTGTTTTTGGATTAGCCTGGTACAACCTGGTACAACTTATAACCAACACTCTGATAATCCAGGCTTCAATACTGGTGGCTATTCCCAGAATAAAGGAAGGGATGGCCAGCAGGATAACAATGCCATACAAGAATTTGCTTCTCGTCAATCTCCAAATCCTGTGACACACGAATTCAGCTTAAGATCCACTATCACTGGTAGCCATGTATTCACCTGATCCCTAGATATATCTGTGTGACAAGCGCAGCAAGTGCAGTAGCAAGAGGGGAGATTGTGTGGGGCCATTCAGCGACTTCGGGCACTCTGGATAGGACTGAAATAAACGGGCGAATGGGATAATTACGTACACGCAAGAGCAGCAGGATTGTCTAAGTTAGTCACACTAGAACCACACTGAGCATGAGGTCTCAGAGATGAAAGTTGACAACTATACGAACGCATAATTCCACGTCATGTATATGACCCTATGCAAATAATTAACCTGCAGTCTGCGAACTGCTGATAAATAACACTTACGAAATACTGTGAAACGAATCCAAAACGAACAGGAAGAACACCATGTACCTTGAACTGTCCATCAAGAAAGTACACTCGTGAATCGGTGACTGACTGACCTCGTCATTGGTGGGTCATTGAACTCTGAGGGTGATTTAAGTAGTACCATACGGAATTATCTTCCCGGGATGTACTTACTCGTCAGGTGGTACACTGCGAACTGGTAGGTGACGAGCCCATACAGGAAGGTATTGACTTTGTTTACAATGGGTCAGCCGGAAACTCGAAACCCATCATGCACCATACTCACGAAGTATACTAACTAGTAGTGTGCCTGTGTGACCTTGTCAACAAATTCAATTGTCGAAACCATTGCTGCACGTACCAAAGGTTGTATCATACAAGCCCATTCTGAATCCTGGAAAAGATGGGTATCCTGAGCTGTGGAATATTAAGGTCATTACCTGGCCGCCAGCCATGCGCCACAATGACTGATGTGGCTGGCCAATGCATGGCACCCTGACCCCAGTGAGAGGCAAAGGCAGCAAGGCCGCCACAAACTGTATGTACTAGTAATCCCCATGAACGCATGCGGCAAATTAGCAATGCTACCGCTAGCGCCTCATTCACACGGTAATTCGTCGTTCGTAATTTGTCCTCTGATTCCAGACAACAATGATTGTTCCGACCTTCCACTACATGCGTGTGCTGCGAGGCGACTCGCTGGCAGAAGTGGTCGCCACATCCATTTTAGTAGTTTAGGGGGCCGCAGTGCAAGAATTTGGTACATACCATACCAACGATATTCCTGCTTCGAAGCGCTCCACTGACTTCAACTTGAAATTATTGATGTGTTCCGAGCTGTAGAATGGAACGCATACTACAGTGGTGCTGTGTGCCAACATTGACACGCCACAACACAAAATATTATATACCAGATATGGTAACCTAAACGTTTTAAACCAGGAAACAAGATCTGAAGATTCGAAGCCAAATAAAGAATTTGATGGCCGTATAACACATAGCCTCAGAAGACGCTGCACATAATGATATCCCAGGCTGCCAGGTGAGACGGCATTAACTTTCGCACCCCAGAAACACGATAATCATGCGAGTGCGGAATGGTCCTTAGTGCCCGTGCTGGCTGACTGGAGTGTTGAAAGTCCTTGTGAACCAGTTGGTGACCAATACAGTGAATCGATCTACACAATAGAGATAAGCAAACATCATATGATTCTGGCTGCAGAAAGCCTACGACTGTGCCCCGAGTCACGTTTTCCGTGCCATCCATGAGCAACTCACGCGTAAGGAGGGTATCCAAGAGTGTCTGTTAATAGAACAACAGAAAATCATGTTATTGGACACTGTCGCCCACCTCAGTTGGATTAGGGACACTCACGTTGGTATAGACACGTCCGATAGGAATGGCGAACATGCCATAGAAATTCGTATTTGGAAGAATGGCAAAAAAGACGAGATCACCCAAGGAAAACATGCTGGCAAAGAGGCCTGTCTGGACGGCGCCACGAATAAATCTATTGACGATCGAATCCGTCCTACGGAAACCCGTTCGCGAACGGGAGAAAACAATCACCAATGTAGCTGGAGATCGTACGTGAGCACCTTCCATGCAAACGGAGTTAAGTGGCCGCACTGGTGATGAACATGTCCACAATGACCTGCAAGCATAACCATGCAGTCACGAGGGGAGTGATGCGAGGTAGTTTTGACAAGCTTGATGATGGTGATCAGCCTCGTGTAATATGACATCCGTTGGACGTACGTATGAATGATCCAACCCTCGATGCTAGTAATCAAACCGAGAATGAACGAAAGAGCGGCAAGCAGCAGGGCCACGCCATATAGAATATTGCTATTTGTCAAACGCCATATCCTGCGGCATTCTTTCAGCTCGAAATTAAAAAGAAATCTACCTCAACACTCGCCGAATGGCTAGATATATATGTGTTATCAAGGCAGCAAGCGCAAAGCCAATTGGGGTAAATGCGTATGGCCATAAACCCACTACGAAGACTACTAAGTGCATGTTGAACATAATGACGTATTCCTCACCTAGAAGAGATGCTGGATTTCCATAATTCTCTACACTGGAAAGCCACGAGGATGAGTAAACAGAATGGTTGGTGAGGCACCGTACGTATAATACCACGCCATATATATGGCCCTATGTAAACAATCGGTCATTGTGAAGCAAAGTTAGCTCATTGACTCTTACGAGGCACTGTGGAATGTGTCCAGAGCGAACAGGAATGCTACCATGCACCTAGATCCACTAATTGAGATGAAAAACTCCGGGTTGCGTGAATAACAGACTTTATCACTGGCCGATCACCGAACTCTGAAACACAGTGTGAGTCATCGAGTCGTCCTTGGTGAGCCTATATACTTACTTGTCTGGTAGTACACCGCAAACTGGTACGTGACAAGCCCATACAAGAAGGTGTTGACTTGGACGGTCTTTCAATGGGATTTGTAGTAGTAATACCAATCGTGGATACTTACAGAATATGCCCACTAAGAGCGTACCTATAATTCAATCGTGTCGATAAATAGCACCAATCAGGACCTTTCCTGCGCTCACCAATGGTTGTGTCATACAGGCCCATTTTGAATTATGAAGGGCAACTGTGCGATCAGTAAAAATCAAGTCGGCCGGGACGGAGTGAGGTGGATGCTTATCCAGCTCAACTCGGGAAAATATACTCATAAGAACCCTGTTTTTGTCTTCCCTGGAAGTTGGGCGGTAACCTGCCCTGGATACCTGAAGGCTTCTCGGCTCGGTAGAATGAATAACGCGAGATGATGCTCTGACCTTGCAAAGTACCAGTTGTCACATCTTTCTTTGGTGCTTTCGCTACCGAATATGCGGACCGCCGGGTAGTATCGTTATTGATTGGGTTCAAGACTTTGGAGAAAGCGGGCCACTACTGGCAAGCAATAACAAACATGACTTGGCATCATGCTTCTCGTCGGACTTTGTCGGGGCCGTGCATCGGGCCCGGGGTTGGGGTGATACTCATAGCGTAACGGGGCCCCTCAGCAGGCCCTGTGCCCAAATGCCACGAGATTTAAGGACATGGTTTCGTTGGGCTCGGGCTTGGCGCTTGCAACATAGATCTCCCGGGCCACTGGATGAAAAAAAAGAAAAGATGAAATGGAAGTGTCAATGGAAGGATAGGTTTCAAGTTAATGCTACGAACCAAATGCTAAGTTTGGACTGCAACTCAAACCCCCGCTGTCGTTCATAATAAAATGCGACCACCAAATGTTTCCTTGATGTCTTTTTATGCAAGTTGGTCTATTGCCATTCGCACAGTTGCCTGGGCAGCGAAGACATAGTCCGGGTTCATCAAACAATCTACATAGTGACATTACTGAGTATTGTATGTAGTACTTCGTCATAATGATACAATGAGCTATACCCACAGACATAACGCTGTGGTAAGTTATCACTGCGGTGCTGTTAGGTGAAACACTACAACCATCGACAATGAAAACAGTGAAAATGATCGATAGCGGGATGAGCGATGTTAGGATAAGGCCCCGGCGGTCACTGCGGGACGGGCTGTAGGCGCCATCTCAGACGTTCAACGGAGCAATTTTGCCATCTGCAGAATGACAAGATGAGTGCGACCCTTGACCAATCTTTTGCGCTTGAAGTGGGATGGGCGTAGTCTGTGTCGTTGAATTGGGCTGGGTGGCTGCCCAGTTTAATGAACCGTGCTGGGTAGAAATTCCAAATGAATAAATAACAGTTGTGAGATAGATCTGGGCAACTCACGTCTTTGCTCATGTAGTCCGTGCCTTCCATTTCTCCTTTGAGCGTCTCACGAGTGAGGAGGGTGTCCAAGAGCGTCTTCAAAAACAAGGTTATACGACGACCACACTTTCGTCATGGTCATGATGCTCACATTTGTGTAGATACGGCCGATGCATATGGCGAACATGCCATAAAAGTTTGTGTTCGGGAGAACGATGAAACTAATCAAATCGCCCATGGAGAAAATTCCAGCAAACAACCCAGTCTGGACAGCACCACGAGTAAGTTTGTTTAGAATGGTATCCATCTTACGGAAACCAGTTCGTGAGCGAGTGAAGATGATCACCAATGTGACTAAAAGTTGGAAGTGAGCACTTTTGCGTTAGGCAGATTAAATTAGACGAGCGTACTGGTGATAAATAAGTCTACCACGACCTGCATAGACAACCAAGCAATCACGAGGGGCGTGATACGGGGTAACTTAGAGTTACTAGGCAAGATTAGCTTGAAAGGAAATTTCATCCGTTCCACATACATATGAATGATCCAGGCTGCAATGCCACAAGAAAAGCCCAGAATAAACGAGGGGATTGCCAGTCCAACGACCACACAATACAGGATCTTGTTATCAGTCAAACACCAAATCCTGGAATAAAACTCAAGCTAGTGGTCACGTTAGAATAACTATTGGCTTGCCTGAATCCAAGATATAGTTGCGTCACCAAGGCAGAAAGGGCGGTACCGATGGCAGTAAATGGGTATGGCCATACACCCTCTTAGAGGGCGATCAGAAACGGAATGAGGGAAGCGTTTCATGATTACTTACCTGCGAGCGCCGCTGGATTACCATAATTTTCCACGCTGAAATGGTGTCAGTGCGAGTACATGGGACAGTCAAGAAGAAGACGTACGCATAGTACCATGCCATATATATGGCTCTATGAAAACGATTGGTAATTCCACAGGCAACTAATTTGATTATCAAAGGCACTCACGCGGCACTATGGAAAGTGTCTAAAATGAACAGGAAAAAAACTGTATACCTAAAATCATCTGTCGAACTGTGACCATGTGAATCTGTAACACACTCACTTGGTCACGAGTCGATCATCAAATTCTGGGGGAGAAAGTGAGATTCAGTTATGATCCCGTCTTTTCTGCGTCTACGTACTCGTCCGGTAATACGCCGCAAATTGATACGTGACCAGGCCAAACAAGAATGTGTTGACTTAGTACAGTGCACGTCAGTCAAAGAGACTCCGTCGATCATCTTGCAAGTACTCACAGAATATACCAATTAAGAGCGTACCTGGCAATCGATTCTAACAGTCAATCGAATACGACTGAGACTTTATCTTACGCACCGAGAGTTACATCATACGAACCCATCCTGTGCTCTGAGTTCGTGAGGCAAGGAGAGCTGATGAACGAACTCCGGTGGGCAATCGCTTCAAGGGGCCGAGGTGGCCTGCTCCTATATACATGCAGGACCCTGAAGTCGTAAAAGCCTCCCGTGTGCGTTCGGAGGACTCCGGATAAATACCTAAGGAACCCAGATCCAAATCATGTCCAAACAAGTCTGGGACTTTGTCCCGCCCAATTCCGGGCCCGACTTCGGGCGGCGATGAATGAAAATGTTTTTTCCCGTTTACGAGTGTGGGGCTAGCTCAGGCTTGATGGTACCGCAGAGCCAGCATAATCAAATGTATTGAAAAAACCTGTGTAATGCTACGAGATGACGATTAGTGGTTACGCCCCGCTACACGCATCAGCTGTGAGATATCGATTTCTTAGAATCTATTATCAAAGTAAGCAATATCGATTGATCTCATGCATGGGTTTTGTTCGCGCTAGTAACAGCTCGGTAACATTCAACGATGCGGCGTGTATGTTCGTCATCTCCCTACTATCAGCGACTCGGAGGACCTCATTTTTCGTTGTCGCTTGTCTGAACCTAGATCTGGAGAACCCAGTGGGTTCTCCAGCCCCGGCCGGGGTCTGCCAATACCTCAGTAAGGAGTCCGAGGCTGCATCGGCGTCTTGTCCTGCCCTCCGCCATCTCTTAAAGTTCGCGCCCATCGAATCTAACCAAACCGAGATACCACTGGCCTGTCGCCACGCCGTCAGCACCAGCCAACTCGGAATAAATGAAAGGCGCATTGTGCAAGGTTTGCCTTCTCGCGAGGAATGGCGCGCAGGGCCGTTCCTCCAATTCATTCTTCCGTATCCATATCTACTGAAGGATTGAGTTCGAAACTTTGAAGGCCTCGGAAGTGACTATATCAGTGACGTTATACATAACCCTTTCATTGCAGAAATCACGAACGCAATGTGACCACATGGCCGTCCGTGAGAGTCGGGCCGCTGAGGTAGCAGGGCGGACAAATTACTTATAGCTGTGTTCCGAAGCCTGGTTTGCTACGTGGCCCACTGAGATGGGAAGCTAGATGATGGTAACGTCAGACATGCAGCTACGACAGACCAAAGACTGGAGAAGGGAGAAGGGTTTCGGTTACGGAAGATGTGATGGCGGCGCAGACACGCGCACTCTGCTCATCATCCGCCTGATTCTTCAAATCAGTGAGATTCGCCATGATCCTTCGAATAAAAGGCTGTTGGCTGGTGTCTTCAAGTTGAACGCCAGGGCGGGATGAGCTGAGTTGACAATGCTACAACTGAATACTGGGCACGGAGTGCACCAACCGGACATGGGAGCTTACTTGCAAACAGATAGGAACCTTGACTTGACAAAGCAACTTGAAGGCCCTTCCGCTGCTGGTGCGGTACCTCGAACCTGATGGGGTAGAACATTCCCATGATGAACGAGCGAACTCTGTGCCATGCTGTAATACTTACTCGATAAAATTATTGGGTTATTATCACGAGACGAGGGACTACTACCAGGCGCTACAAAGCCCACCCTGAATAGTTGGTGTACGTATGTACAGATATACTGAGTAAAAAGAGCGACAATGAAATAATAGAAGGCAGGGCAAATACTCGATAGCGATACTCATTTTCAACTGATGGACCACTCAAAATACGGTCCAAACGTCATCTTAGACCGGTGATACGACACATTTGCCTTCCGTACTATCACATGTTTCTTCAGTGGTTCTCTTTTCTGCAAGTTGACCGATCGACTGTTCCGCAGTGGCACAGGGTAAATGAGTGGGTGCCCACCCTATCGAACCGCTCTGTTGGTGGAGTGAAGTTAGGAATTTCAATATCCATCTGGAAGCACTTACCTCGTCCGTGGCAAGGATTTTTGCTTTGAGTGACTCGCGAGTAAGAAGGCTGTCCATGAGGGTCTTCCGGCAAGTGAATTTGCAAACTAAGTCAGTCAACGGTACATTCGACACGTGGACGCTCACATTCGTGTATATACGACCAAGCGGAATGGCGAACATGCCATAAATATTCATGTTCGGGAGGATAACAAAGGTGACCAAATCCCCCACGGCAAAGATACCAGCGAGGAGACCTGTCTGGATTGCGCCCCGAATAAGTCGGTTCAAAACTGTGTCCATCTTGCGGATACCCGTCCGTGAACGAATAAAGACAATGGTCAAGGTGACTGGTGATTTTGAGTCATGGCATCGCCATCACAAGGTCCGGATCAGAAGAAGTAAGCGTACCGGTGATGAACACATCTACGACAACCTGCGTAGACAACCAGGCGACCACGATGGGCGTGATTCCAGGGAGCTTTGACACTCTGAACAACCAGGGTCATTCTCAGTCTGTTACAGTACCTCGGTCGTGAAACGTACATTTTAATGGTATACGCCTCGACGCTGCAGATCGTACCAAGAACAAACGATGGAATTGCCACTGCAACGACCACGCTGTACAGGACGTTATTGTTGGTAAGACGCCAAATTCTGCGACGCCAAATATTTCAGCATGGAAATATAGTGATATATTGAACACCTGCCTGAACCCTAGATAAATTTGTGTCACCAAAGCGGCGAGCGCAGTGCTGACGGGGGTAAGTATGTATGGCCATATACCCACTCCAAGGGTCATTAGGGCTAGACTGAAAATGCAGCAGGATTACTTACCTGCTAGAGCCGCTGGATTGTCATAGTTTGTCACACTGTAAAACACTAAACATCTGGAAATACAGATTGCAAAGCGCGCGTACGTGTAATACCATGCCATATATATGGCCCTGGGGGGATCCATTGAGCGGATTTCAGTTGCAAGGTAATCGGAGTGGCACTCACGCAGCACTGTGAAACGTATCCAACAAGAATAGGAAGAATACCATGCACCTAAGATCGCTCGTCAGATCCGTTCATGTGCCAATAAGCGACCCACTTAGTTACTGGACGATCGTTAGATTCTGAACTGAGGCGTGAGCTATGGCGTACAAATATTCCACCAGCCTACTTACCCGTACGGTAGTACGCCGCGAACTGGTACGTGACAAGGCCGTACAAGAATGTATTGACTGATCGGCTAAGAGTCAGTCAGAACCAGTGATGCATATTACAACGCACAGAATATGCCAACCTGGAGCGTGCCTGTCATCCGAACCCATCAATAAACGCATTCCGAGTCGGCTCCTTGAACGCACCAACAGTTGTATCATATAAACCCATCCCGAATCCTGGGTGCCAAGTCAAGACACAAGTGCAATGTCAACGAGGGATAGCCTCTTCCTCCTTGGCTCATGGCGAGAGATATATTCACTGGTTCTGACACCCCTGCAAGTGTGGCGACCATATGAGCGCGAAATGCGGCGTGACCTCCGAATGTCGCGTGAGTCTTCGCTATAGACTCAGGACAACCGAAAACATGACCCATTCCCTGATCATGTCAGTTGCTCTTCGATGAAACAACTTTGGCAAGAGTCGGTGAGCTACGGAAACCCGAGGCATGACGCTTGCATGCAGTCAGTCTCGGCGACCGTCTAACTTCCTATTTTTCAAATTGTTTAGCAAGTATGTAGCGCAGTTGGTGTCCGTCCTGGTTGTTGGGACGCCCGACAACCGCACAGCTCAAGTCAGCGCTCGGGCAGCGACCCGTGGTGACTATGTTGACATTGCTTACCAGGGCTCATCCGGGCGGTGTCTCAGATCTCAGATTTAGGGCCCGACACAAGAGCGCACGCTACAATATTTCTCCCAGCTAAGTCCCGCTTGGCCGGATCTCCATGTAGCACAAAGACATTCCCGAGCCACGGAGATGTCCTTAAACCGAAGGACTTTGGAACTAGCAAGGCGTCCCTACCCCAAGTTGGAACAACCTCACGTCCTGACCCTGTTGAATTCATTTTTTCTCACTGGCTGCGGTGGATGTTACACTGGTAGTACGACGACCATCAAAACTCGTGCATCACCATAGCTTCTGTCGGTTACTAAGCCAGACATACATTCAATGGTGATTGTTTCTCGCACGCGATTTCCAGACTAAGGGCCAAATCCTGCCTAGGTCCGGATGTTGAGCGTTGACGCGTGGCCCGCAGATTACACAGGAGAAATTCATCGCCTTCGCAGGGCTTCCTGCCCTCGGACTTCTCCTTTGCCTTGAATAGTAGCTCTCCCGCTGCCCTTGGGTTGGCTGCCATCGCGTGCGACACCCGATTTGTCCCGGTTCCCCCATAAGCTCCAACAGGAGACGGATTCCGGCGAGATCTTAAGCGTCGCAGCATCCTTTTCAACCGTTCGACGCAGAGTCTTACAGAAATACGTAAGCGCATTGGGTGCCGGTGCGCCGTGCGGTACGAAGGATTATCAGGTTGACGCGGCAAAACCTGTCATGCGACTCATGCCTATTGAGTCTTGGTCGTGTTCACACAGGTTGTTTTTTTTTCTCGACGTGGAGAAAGTTTTGCCGGACGTACGAGAGTAAGCTTATGATTTCCATGTGGTCGCGATTGCACATTTCCGGGGAACCATACATCCAGGTCGGAGGTATTACTTATACCCGTCCTGGAAGTAAGTTTCCGGATGAGCTCACGAACAACAGGGTCCACACTCGAACAGGATTCCGGATCATTTAGGGTGCCACATGTAACCTAACCTAGAATCTGACATACCTACTTTTGTGGAACGAAGCACCTTGAGGAAGCTTTACGGATACGGTTACCAGCTTACCAACACAAACTTTCTTCTGCCTTGATTCACTATATTGCAAATCGGCTCGTGCACCATCTTTCCATTGCTCTTAGGAACACGTATATACAAGTTTGTAACTCATGGAACGAGTTGTGGTGTTGTAAAAACTCAGACTTTGGTCGCCCACAACTGTAGTGTATTGGATGGGCCCCTATTCGACTGACTATGTGCTTGATTGTCCGATTGTGACACAAGATGCAGGAGTTTCCTAAATGTTCCTGGGCTTCTTTGGCGATCAGCAACAGATCGTCGTCTCAAGCGTAGGTACTGGGGTCCAGCCTCAAACATCAATGAAGGTGGCACGACACGGAAATTTTGAAGTGCAGGGTATGGTTTGAAGGCCCATGATATCAACAATACAGCTTCGCTCGCAACCTGACACCAATAACGCCGAATTCACGCCAGTGCGCTTCTCCGCCCCAGAGTCGCATTTACTGTAAGCCGGTTTCAAATCGTCAAACTGCTTGACAACAGGATGGAATGTTACCGGGAACGGAAACATACTCTATTGCATGGACATCCGGTGGAACAAAAGGTATCTCCCGACTACTACTCCTTTTTAGTTTCCCGTTCCAGTTTCCTCAGAGCCCGACGGCGTTGATCCTTCAGGATTGAGTGGGAATACGAGATAAAGAACGATTTCCATCCAATTGCATGGATGAGGTAGTCGACCAATGCGTGGCTCCAGAACGGGGTGATGGTTCCAGGTCGGTTGGTCAAGGCCGCTCCACACGACAGGCCAATTTTACTCAATGCGGAGCGGACGTAGACCGCCGGCATGGGCACCAACACCGACGATTTTTTGATCCTCGACATTTTCGAGACCTAGGATCGCATGAGCACACATAATATTGAGCGGGTGGCACGAAACACATACAACGAAGTACGTGTTCAGATGCTGAACAGTGATATTGTGCACGCGAACTTCCTCTGCTAGTGCACTTGTAAATGCCGAGACGAATGCCTTGGTACCGGAGTAGGTCGCAAGCATCGGGGATGGGACCTGACCTGCAAACGATCCAACATTGAGGATTAAACCACGTTTTCTATAAACTCTCGCGTCAGTGTTATATGCTATTTAGAGGAAAGGACAATTGACCGCTGGATCATGCCAGGAAGCACTGCACGGGTCACACGAACGGTGCCATCAACGTTAATCGTCACAATATCTTCGTTTTCTTGCTCATCCACCTCAGCGAAATACGTCGGTATCGCGTGCGATTTGCCGACGTTGTTTACTAACATCAATGTCACGCTCAGGTAAGGCAAAAAGAGAAAAAAGAGCACATACCAAGGACACCAACGTCCAAGCCACCAATCACGGTTTTCAGTGCCTCAAGCGCTGCCGTGTCCTTTTTGGAGAAATCAATCAGCTGAATTCGGGTCTCTACTTTTCCAGCTGTCTTTGTCGCTACAGGGGATATAAGCGCGACCCACATACTCAACAAAGACGGACGTACAGATTTCACTCGCAACAGAAGTCAACGCCGCTTCGTTACGAGCGACGAGCAAGGTATTGAAACCGGCGGCAGCCAACTGAAGTGCGAATTCCTTGCCGATACCATCCGACGCACCGGTGACGACTGGGGCAAGCCGGGTTTGAAAAGGTGATCGTTATTTTTGGGATGACACGCACCCGCCCAAGCGCCTTTCGTTGCACCAAAGCTCTTGAGCTAAGAACAAAAGGTTACCTCAGCCTGTTTTATCGTGTCAAACGCATACACGCACGTTTCTACCGGGAAAAACAAATGTTTGGGCAAGCACAAGCCATGTCTTGAGCAAGAAACGCGCCACCGTGAATGCACCAACAGTAAAAATTAGGCCACACGTCCATGGACACGCGGTGACTATATGCAACTGGCTTCAAAAGCGTGAACAAAAGATGTTCGTAGTCGGACAAACCTTGTTCAGAAAGCCATGTCAGTAGACAACCTGAAGCCATGATGGTTTTCGTGCAAGTTGGATTCGCGTGCAGTCGCGCCGCAATCACGACCAAACAGCAGTCGTCACCCGAGCTCACCCGGGTCGACACCACAGCACTTTCAGATCTTCAGACATGTTGCTTGCGTACTCGCAGCCCTTGACATTTGCGCGCTTTCCATCGTATTTGAAGTTACCAACACCACCTTTGCCAGGGTTTCCTCGTTCCTCCCCAACGCTCATGTCCCGAAAGGACCGCAATACTATCTAGTCGTCTTATAATACTTCATTCGGATTGCAATTTCCCCTTGTGTCATCTCCGAGTCGAGACTAAGCTTAGTGTCCGTTTTGCTTCATCACATCTGCGGAAAAAATACCTTTTTTGAAGGACGTTGACCTGCAAACTACCCTCCAGACTCTGCCCTGTGGGCCATACCTCGGTCTCTGCCTTGTCTAGGCCAGCGTTCATCAATTTTATGGATCCTTTTACTACCCCGGATCTTGGTGTGGTCTTTGGCGCATTGTGTGTGTATTGACTACGTTTGATGTGTTCCAGGGCGAGCTCGAAAAGCCGCTCGGAGACGAGGGGGCCCGTGTTCGATGGCGTCGTTAAGGCCATCCACAGTTTCTGTGTAAGTCGGTCAGTGGCCGGCGTGGGTTGCCATCGGCCCGTCACTCCATCTTGCTTGACAGAGATTCTGCTTCCACTTCCTGCACACGGTATACCTGTTTTGAATTCGAGGCTGGTTCATGGATACCATCCAACTCCAGGTTACCTCACATGCGTCGCGACGAAGAGCTACTCACCATCGAGTCCTGGAAATTCCGGTAGATACACTACGGGTTTGCAGTGCCTGGACGGATGTAAATCTCAATGATCATTCAGTACTTAACTTGGATGAAGCGGGGTAGACCTCAGCACAGGTTATGATATGTATGTGGCTGGTACAGCACGTTTGCATGCCGAAGGTTATCTGATTAGCGAGGCTTCGGCGAGCCACCTACTTAGTCTATTATTTACAAATTATAATGCAGAGCCATCGCCACTTCATCAATGCCTCCTGTATCAGATATTCTTTTCAGAAATCTCGCGTACGGCGCAGAGCAGGCTGGCCGCTGCACTGGTCTTGGGACTGCGAGCCGCCACACAGCAATGATTCCTGACTCGCTAAGAGTCGAGCAGCGCTAGCGGGGCAGTGTGCGTAGCGTCAAGAGTAATCGTTCCCAAGGGCACCGCGCTCTAGTCCCCCTACGTCATGAGCCAGTTAAAAGGCGACGTTGACCTTGCCATTGTCATTAAAGCTCTCTCCTACCTCACCCCAGACAAATATCATGCTCCTCACACTCTCCTCTGAAAGCGTCCGCAATACCGTCTTCACGGACGAACGCGGGCTCCCGGTGTTCAAGAGTACCACGCCCTTTCGCCTAGGCGTCCGTAAGACGACTGTCCGTCGACAGATGTCGGACAGGTCGACGACGGAAGACCCTATCGAAGTCATGGGCAGCATCGATTGGCACTGTTTCGGGTCCTCGATATTTACGATTCAAGGGACAAAACTGAAATCAGACGCGTTCCTCCCGAGGCACGGGTTCTTCGGAAGGTAGGAATCAAGCGCGATCACTCCGAAACGCACGGTACTCACGCTTTCGTTGGGATCTAGGAAACGCACATTCATCGGCTTTGATGGTCGTCGTTATCGATGGGATATGCACCAGAGGAACGTCGTGGTAGGTGCTAAGTCATTTGGTTACGGTCAAAACATGTGATCTCATTCTTCTGCAGCTTTCCCTCGACGACGGGTCAAGAACCGAAATCGCTCGGTACCACAGAGCGACTCTCGGAATAATTGGAAAGCGAAGGAGTGCCTGCTTGGAAATTACGCCCCAAGCAGAGCACATGTTGGACCTCGTCATTCTTACCTTTATTTATGTCGAAAAGTTACGGATGGACAAGGAGACGCGGCAACGGAGGGCGGCGGCGTCTGGAGGAGGTCCTTAAGTCCAGACATTTCCTTTCGCATATCTTAGTATTCTCAAACTCGTCGCCTTAATTCTCATAATACATACTAATTATAATAATGGAGCATTTATTATTTAAGAGTTCGAAGGACAAATGGATTAGGAATGGGTTGAAGCGAAGCCTGTTTTATGCCTCCATCTCAGCGTGCTGTGGGGTGTCATGAAATGCATGGCGGAAGCGGATGCCGTCCATCGTGCCTAGGACAGCATGCTCGGCAAACGTTGCTTGACTCCGATGCGGCTGCATCGGGGCGCCGTACTGCCAGCTTTGCTGCGCGCGCACGCAGTCGCCTTGCAAGTCACTTTTTGTCCGGATGCCATAGTCCGTAGAGTTTTGAGTCGGCAAGAAAATATCGATAATGTAGAGTCAAGACTCAGACGTCCTTCAAACCCCGCTTTGCCACCAAGCTCTTGCTGCAGTGCCCGCTCTGTCCCCGTCGTTTTACATGGTATCCTCGAACAGTATTTTCACGGCCTCCGAACCGCCCGTTTCTTCCGCTTTTGATGCG
This sequence comes from Afroboletus lepidellus, assembly GCA_038094355.1. Taxonomy (NCBI): domain Eukaryota; kingdom Fungi; phylum Basidiomycota; class Agaricomycetes; order Boletales; family Boletaceae; genus Afroboletus; species Afroboletus lepidellus. Next base: position 916 of record JBBPUA010000539.1, on the reverse strand, counting down.
ATGCTCGTCAGACTCGCCTGCGGTATCAATGGCTTCATCGCGGACGCCACCTGCGTCGCAGGGATACCCAGCGCATCTGCGAGCGCGTTCAGTGAGCTTTCCAATTTGCTGCCTTTCCCCGCCGCAGTCGCCCCTTGCCCTCCTGACCTGACCCACCCCGCCCACGCTCCCTCGGCAGTCTCCCATGGGATCATCCTTCCCGAATAATCACCCGTGATGATGCCCCACCATCCGACCTCTTCTTTTAGCCTCTCCAACAAGGTTATCATTCCGTAAAGGTACCACCCGAACAGCAAGAGGACCAAGATAAGGAGAGCGTAGAGGAACTTGGTGAACGTGGTACGAGCACCGGGGGGAGGGACCTCGGCGAGCAGCTTCTTCTCGCTCGGGGTTTCTACTGCGGATGGACTTTCATGCGTGTGTTCCGGATGGGCGCGTGCAGCTGGCTTGGACGAGTTGCCACTACCGATGCTCGGGCCGGCGTGACGGAGGCGATGGTGTTCTGCCGGTGCATGGGTCGTGGATGTGGTGGGTGGGACGGAAGGCGCACCTGTGCGTTTCTTTGCTGGCATTGTTTACTGGCGATAAGAGAGGGGCGGAGAGGGGCGGATCCCAGGGCAGTGACGTCATATCGAGTAATCATCAGTGACTATCGACCAAAGTGTCTGATATTTAGTCACAGATTTGATGGAAGAGAGCCCAGATGGTTGCGTGACGCATGACCTCACAAAACTAGCCCCTTGAAGGAGTCTAGTGAGCAAATAGCATCGATACGGAAGATGCGGGGAAGCGGGATGTATGGAAGGGTACTCTCGATATCGACAGTGTCTAAATTTTATGTATCGTGCATGTTCTAATTCTTCTTCAACAAGGACTTGCCGGTCATCTCTGCAGAAGCACGCTTCAACAGGGGCAC
>JBBPUA010000538.1:5531-15997 GCA_038094355.1 Afroboletus lepidellus | reverse complement strand
CCTAGCGAGAGCTCTGATTGGACAGGGACCAAGTTGTACGACACAATCCCCTTATATCCTGCTTATTGCGTCGGTTAATGGCCTATTGCGTCGGTTCAGAACGCTGATGCTATGGTTGGCCAAATATTTGAATTGTTCGCGGTAGCGGCGCGTGAGGCTCCACAAGAACCTCACCCACTAATTGTGTTTCGGCAGGGAGCTGCAAGGATCATTGTCCTGAGATAATATTTGGACCTCCATGACTTGAATGAGCACAATGAAAACGGCGGAAAATACATCTTTTTGAATACTCAGTCACAGCGCGACACCGGGAGGGACTTGCCGTTCTGACCTCATTGTCGGCTAGTGCGGACATAAAAGGAAAGGTGCTACGGGTCCAATCAGACTGAGATAAATTTAAATTCCCTCCGAAAAGCCTCCGTTTCCCTCTTCTGCATCAGACATTAAGTACACAATGTTCTACTCGATGCGACTGTATCGAAAATGAAGTGCCGATCATTGCTAGAGTCATCGTCGTCCCTTGATGGCAGAATGGTATTGGAAGGGTCCAGAATTAGCGACCCTAGGTACACAAGCACTCAAGTCATACCCGAGCGACATCATGACGCATTCAGTTTACAGAAACAGTATTCTGGTATCTTCCGGCGTCCAATTGACGTGTTCTGCGAATGTACGAATGGAAATACATAACTGAAAAGCACATAAACGGAGTGGATAGTGTAATCAAAAACAAGACTAGAGCTGTGGGACACGGAGGCAACTGGGGGACTAACTTTGATCACGAAGAAAAAAATGGATATGCATGCCCCCTACGCCGTATTACATAAATGGATTCCAGGCATAAGCAGCTAATACCCTCCCTGTGAACTAGGGACGATTTGCTGATGTTGGAGCGACGGCGAAGCCATCTTCATCGTCGGCGTGAGCGACTGGCGGGGTGGAGACTGGTGAGAGGGGAGTGAGGTCGGGTTAGGAAGGGGAGACGAGGCGGCATTTTGCAGGCGAGGGGAAAGAGAGTGCGCGGTGTATTGTCCTCCAGCCACCACGTGTCCAACAGACGGTCCCATTCCACCCGGTCGACTGACACTTCGAGTGCCATTAGCAGACGGAGTGTGTGCCGGCAACACACCTGCAGCTGCATGAGAGAGATTTGGACTACCTGCCGGTGCGCTATTCGCGTCTTGTTGGTTACTAAGCGATGGATTTTGCTGCAAAGGGGACGCCACTCCATTCCATTGTCGCCCAGACGCAAGCTTCAGGTTCAAATTAGCGCCTGGAGCCATTTGCATGTTGTAATGAGTGCCATTCGGCACTAGATGTCCAAGCGTTTGCATCGGACGACCATGCATCACCGCGCTGACATCCTGTTGGGCAGCGAGCGCCAGCTTCAGGTTTTGCATTTGCATTTGCTGTGCAGTTAGCCCGTTAGGTGGACGGGAGTGTATGTAGGCAGTATTTGGGATCGTGTAGCCATTGATATGGTATCCGTTCAGCGGGATTGAAACAGCCTGTTGCACCTCCGTCTTCGGACGAGCTGGCGAACCTGATAGCGCGACTGGCTGGGACTCTGTGGCGGGAGTGTGCGCTGGTTCGGAAACATGTTGACCGATTCCGTTGGTCGTGACATTTTTGGAGACATTTCCGTTCGGCATCGGCGCAAGTTTTATCGAATCAGCTTCTGAGGGAGGGGGAGCAGGAGAGGGAGAACCACCGACTGTGCCACTCGCCGGCACAGCGGGTAAAGCTGTGGCCTGCAAAGGAGGGGTCTGAGAGAGTGGAGTGGCGGGGATCATGCTCATTATTTGAGGTGGCCCGGGGGGGCGCAGAGCTGCACTGTGGGAGATACGGGGGGTCGTTGACTGTGGTTGTAGTGCCTTCATATGCGTCTGCATCGCGATCGGGACCCCATTAGGAACAGCGGAGAGCGGCACCGAAGTCATTTGCCGCGACGTTGCAAGCTGGGATATACCATTTGCGAACCCACGTGGCGTCTGTGCGTCTCGGCGGATGAACGGCTGTTGCGCGCCAGTCCTAAAGGGAAGAACTGATTGTGGACGACCTTCAGTCGAAACGAGCACCAGGGTAGCGTCATTGTTGATATGCTGTTGGTCCGCCTCAGTGAGCAGCGTCATCATATGACGTAGATATTTGGGTGAGAAGTCGTCGATGAGGACGCGGTCTTGTTCATCAACGCCTTCGGGCGCCACCATGGGGTCGTCGTCTTCATCAAACCGCCACCGCTCTCGCAATCTCCGCAAATCTTCATCATTCCCATCATCATCTTCCAAGGAACGTCCAAAGCCACGATGTGATTGGTGCGACCTAACAGCGAATCCATGTCTTCGACAGAACGCATCACGCCGATCGATCGTGGTGTTACCAGAGCGTGTGACACGACGGCGAAGATAGCGAAGCCGTTCGACGCCTCTTTCCTCCGCTTCCGTGTCCGCTGAGGGTGAAGGAGATGGTCGTGTCAGTGGGGGGATAGCTTTCCAATATCGACGAGTGTAAGGGAACGACGGGCGCTGGTACGAGTTCTGAAATATATTTCGTCAGCATGCCCATAAACGCGAATGATTGGACTTACTTCGAGGGTGTCTTCGTAGCCATGATCCCTTTCCTTGCGGCGTGCAAGATCCCGCTCGATCGCAGTATTGATAAGCGCGAGACGTTCTCTGGGGCGAATTGTGGCTTCGGTTTGAAGTGAAGGTGTACCCGAATCGCCACTCTCTCTCGTGCGAATCTTCAAACCGGTAATGCGGCTGTCAAAGGAAGGTCAGTGGCAGGCTGTGAATGTGAAAATACTATCGTACTTGGCTGTGTCCACTCTCGGTTTCTTTACGACACGCTCCTTCTCCAATAATAGCTCCTCGTCCTCTTTGGTTCCCAGAGTGGGGAACTTGCGCTTTAGCTCTGCGAATTCGAGCCGTTTCTCCCAAACCTGTACGACATGATGTACGTTTTCTTGCTTCAAATTTTCGCGGGCCACGAGTGTTTTCGCGAGTTCCAACGACTGCGCGAGCTCGGACTGCAAGCGTAGCAGCTTGTCAGAAGATGTTGCTTGCGACGCTCGCGTCTTTCGAACCGACTTGATTTCGCGACGGCGGAAACATATATATGACTCATTGCTGACGTCCGTCTCGTCGAACTAGATAGGTGTCAGACAGAACGATAGAATGCGAGCAAGTACCTACATTCAGAGCGGGGATTATACGGTGGCCCCCTCGTTCGATACGGCGTTCCCTCCAATACGGGTAGATTGCTTTTGCCAGACGTAGGAGTTGCGCGGGTGGTGGTATCCAGGTGGGCACAATGAAGCTGGCAAACATGGGAGGAAGCAGCGGAGAAGCAAAAACGTCTTGATAATCAGAGAAGGGGGGGAAATCCATTCCCGACTCCAGGCCCTGAAGCCGGAACGTTAGTCATCAGTAGCCCGTTGACGGTAGAGAGAACGACGAACATGATGCAGGAATTCGGTCTTGTCGTGAGTTATCTTCTCGAAAATGCCCATTACCAACTCGAACTCGTCTTCCGTGATCGCAACAGCTTGAGCGGGCTCCGGCTCCTTTCCCTTGGCCTTCGCACTTCGCAGAGGACAAGAACGCGTGGTGGCACCCGATGTGGAGACCGCGCCTTGCACGCTGGTTCCCTCTCCACGGGCCTCCTCGTTGTTGCGGTCGAGCCACTCCTTGTCGCGCTCATCCATGTAATACGCGAATGAGTCGACGAGGCCACTCGAGATGGCCTCTTCGACCGTTTCGGAGGAGCGGATATATGCATTTGGTTGCGTCCACCGGTGAGGGGGGTAAAGCTCGGCGTAATGGTCAACCAGACCCGTCGAGTCCGGCGTGGGGATATACGCAGCGGAAGCCGGAGCGAGTTTGTCGGACGCTCCGCGGGTGGAACGTCCCACGGACTGATGGCGCTGCGACGCCGCGGACAGCACTGCCTGCAGGTGGTGCTCCTGCGGAATTAGTCAGCCATCGATAATCGATTTCCCACGGTCCCAGCCAATGAGAATGCGCCACGTCGGTGTGTTCAACAAGGGCGACACGACGCTCGACGAGCAGAAAGGAGACTCACATTGGCGTCCTCAGCGTCCACGCCAGCCGTGCTGACGATTCTAGCCTTTTCCTCGTCCTCGTCGAACGACAAGGCATCCGCATCGATGTTGCCGTGGACGACCTTGAGGCGAGTCTTGTTTGTGACTCGGTTGCGGTTTCGTAGGGCGGCAGTACCCAGATGTTGGTTTCGGGGCATATCATGGAGAGCGTTCAGAGAAAAAGAGGAGTTTACGGGTTGCAAAAAACAGTAGGGTGGGGTGGGCGTTGTCGGTGGCAACGGCGGCGCTGGGGTCGGAAAATTGGCCGAAAACCCACTTTCGGGCCGAAACAATAAAAGTGTGATCTGACAAATAGCACGCCGCCGTATGCCGGTGTTTGGACCAAACACACTTCCCGCCCCACTTACCTCGGGCGTGCCTGCCAGAAAATACCAAGTCTAAACGACAGTACACTAGTTGCAACTACGATGCACCGTTCGTTGATGTGACCTTTCGTAGTGATGATGTGAAAAGCACTTGGCGGAGTATTCCGCGGGCCGGAGGGGCAGATATAGTAAAGTTTGGTGGCAAAATCACCACTCGGTTCCACAGGAAACGACCAGGGAATACACTCATCATCTACACAACAGTAAGCCAGCGCATGGTAACAACGAATGGTAAATGCATTCTTACCGAGATGAAGTAGCTCGGTCGAGCAGAGGAAAACAGTGGAGCTATCGCTCGCCATCTAAACAACGCGGCCCCCAAAAAAGAGGACAAACCGAGACTCTGGTGTGGACGATAAGACAAAAATTCGAATGTCCGATGTACACGTCGTCATCCCAAGGCTGTGCAATGTCGTGTACAGCTGGCCCACTCGGTGGATGAATGCAGGACACCCTACAGTCAAGTGGGCCATGTCAGTTCGACGCTAGATTCCATCGATTAGCTGCATATATGCCTCGATTGCATTGTTTTTGCTTACAACCAGGTCCATTGGATTGCCTCTGCTCATCACCGCCATCGGGGAGAAGCGGTGGTACACAACGGAGCCATGGATGTGAGTGACAAAGAAAAGGATATCACTATAAGGCTGTTTCCTGGGTAGAAAGAGTGAAGCGTGAGTATTGGGAGCTTTCCAGTCCAGTGCGACTAGCTACCTCGCCCTGATCCCCATTTCCTGCATGCTTTCTTTAACATACTCCATTGAAGAAGCTTCTATGTACTGACTGCGAAGTAGCGGCGCTGGAAGAGGCCTTTTTTTGCGGTGGGATCGTGCGAGACATGTTGAGCGATGAGAATTGGCGGAGGGAAACAGTGTGGATGGGCTGAACAAGAGTGTTACGCCTCCTGGCCAATACTCGGCGCGTGGCGGTCACCACGTGAGCGCTATGAATAGCCTTTATTCAGCCACTTCAACCCAGCCCCGTCCGCCGCATCCTCCGGTTGACCCTACATACTCATTGCTTTGAAGGTCGCCCAGCAAACGCTCACCATTTCACCGTCCTTGGCCAGACAATTCTTTTGTGCTGGCACAATCACTCCACTGGTAACAAGAAGTAACTGCCTCGACTGTCAGGTCTCCACGTCTTTTGGTTCATTGCCTACGACGGAACCTATTTTACGACGTGGCTGAGATTCTCCACCCTTCCTTTGCAGCAATGCAGGAAGACCAGAGAATCTCGTTCTACACGTGCCTTCTGCTCAGAGCCAACGTGGTCCTGTTTCAGGAAGAGAAGTCCCACAGTAGCAGACTGTGGTATGTACAGCCTTTGTGTCAAGACTATCCTTCCGTTCAATGCTCTCCCCGTCACCGAGTTTGCTTGCGATGCGAGTATTCCCCACCTTTCATTGATTGAGGAGCAGCTGATTATCTACCAGGGTTCCAATTCGTCGAATCTCGTGCCAGCCTGTGGGCGGGATTCCCTACGGCCCGCTTCCTCGGGAACTGTGCAGGTTAGCAGCAGTGCCTCCGCTCCTCAAGCCACTATTTATCGTAAATGATCATTCCTTTCAGACTCCGTTTATTCTGCGCACCGTGTCCGCGGGTGAAGCGGTGTCGCTGCGGCTTTCGGAATATCACACTCGGCAGTTCATCATCAAGCGACTTACTAAGTTTATATCTACTGTAGCAACGGTAACGTGAAGTTACACGTCGTTGCCAAGAGCCATCTCGCGACGGGTCTAACAAATCCGTTGAACATTGACGTCCTGAAGCAACCAAGTATTTGATCAGTTCGATGGCGGGGTGATTGTCAGCAACTCTGAAGGGTTGTTAACCCACCTACGGCTATCGGGTTGTAGTGGCGCTCCGAGTTACGACTCAGGAGGGCCACCTTGGGTCAGATGCTCAGCAAATGATCGTAATCCGCTTGGGTTTGGACGAAGATGTTGAAGACTTTGAGCTTACCATGAACGGTATGCTCCATCAAGATTACGGCCAAATGGAGATGAATAGACGGCGGTAAAGATTCCCCTTCTGATGCAGTCCACTTAACGCGATGATATATTCCTCGCAGGACAGTTTTTTGAATTTCATGTGCCTGCGTAAGGTAGATTATTTGGGCCTCTCTACTCTCTATCTCCTCGCGAGCAGCGCCAGAGAAACAACAATGGAGTTAACGATATGAACGCGGGACTCTGTTGGGGGTTTACGAAAAGCAGAGATAAGTCATTGATGCTCCGTTCCCGACATAGTTCGTCGGCGATTGATGGGCAAACCAGGTCGGTTCCAGTTTGTCTTTCATTTAGTATGCGCCCTTCATTTACATGGCCAACAAATTCAAAGAGAAGTTGATGCAGCCTGGACGGCGTTTCAGGTGTATACAGGACTTTGCTTCAGGGCGTCAAACAGCTATGTAGTACTTGTGTGCCTTTGCCCTGCCTGAATTAGGGGTCGGTTTCAACAAGGGGCTGGAATTCTAGAAAAAAGACTTGTGGCGACACATCTCACGGTCAATAGGTGAAGCAGATTACTCCGTCAAACACGAGGCAGTCCAAGTTGGATTTCATTTGGACGAGACAAACGTGATGCCCAACAGTTCTGCCGTGTCTGATTGGACGAAGCGAGTGGGAATTCGAACGTCCATTGCGCTTAGACTCTTAATGAATTGTTATCGTCGAAGAAGCGGAGGTTTTTACATGTTAAGCACGTCGGAGTCCAACGGAGATGACTCCACTCCCAGGACGATTTACGTGTGCAAGGCGCATCAGAGTGACAATCTGATACCCACTGCCAAAGGATTCAGGCTGCAATTGAGGTCAGCGACGTTCTGTCTGTTTAAACATTCACTTCGACCGCATGTCAAGCGCTTAGATATTCGTTTTCGACAGCGACAAGGAATTTTCAGTCGGAGATGCAAACTTGAGAAAGATTAATGAAACGGCTACTCGGCTGTCGCTTACTCAAGCCCTTTATGGAAGGAGTTCTTTTGCTGTGAAAAACACAACGGGTATCAAGTGACGAAAGGCCCATCTGCCAGAGCAAGACGGTATGCCTGGGCTGTGGTGCTGCCGTTGGACGCGATTTGGAATGCTGTCCAACCACCTGGTGGGGCCAGATGGCAGGTGACTCGGGTGGCGCGAGGAACGAAGAAGGTGATGGCTTGACCCGAATAAACTCAAATCGGATTGGTGCGTGGAAACAAGCGTTTTATCGCCCTGGGGACACCATGTGACGAGCGGGATCTCAGATTGATGACGCGAATGCTGAATCTGTCATCCGACAACATATGTACTACTTGAAATATCCCCTTGCTTCTGTCTCTCCGGTTGTCCTTTTCCTTCGAGGTTCTGTGAAGTCCTCCTCTCAGAGGGATCGACATTTTTCCATTCGTTTTATATATATTTCCTTCCCCCGCCTTCCTTTTCCTCGCCCCACATGACCCTCACCTTTGCAGACAGACTCAATGCCCAGGTATCCCATCCGCTGACTTTTGTACCGCGCAGTTCTCATCTTCTGCAAGGTCGCCGACTCTGTGGTGGGGCGATGGTTCCGCCTCGAGGGGTCTGGCCACCCTCGTGAACGGGAGGGCTCGCGATTTATGGTGTGTCGCCTCATCTCGTGCGGCCTATGCACGGCCTGACAACGCACTTTAGACGGATGTCCGTGCTGGCATAACAACTTGGGTGCGCACGCTCTTTCCGCCTCACTGCCTCACGTCTTGACGCCTTACCGCCGATGCAACGTAGGCCGCCATGGCGTACATCGTGAGCCTGTCGTTCTTTTCAGGATGGATCTAAATAACGGTTTCGTTCGTGTGTCAAGATATCCGTCAATGCCTCGATCATAGCTGACTCCGGAGGCACCTGCGTCTGCAACGCGTCCGACTGTACGACCGATCCAACATATCTCACCTGCATCCAGGAGGTCAAGCAGGACCTTATCACCAGTACTGCTGCCATCTCTGCTCTTTCCTCTGTGCTCATGGGCGCACTGGCAAACCTCCCTGTGGGCATGGCTCCTGGTATGGGATTAAACGCCTACGTATGCTCCATCGATCTTGAGTCACGTTGCGTTACTGATTGGTTCGGCAATTCAGTTTACATACTCTGTAGTTGGCTACCATGGAGCTGGGTTTATAAGCTACCAAGAAGCTCTGGCTGCCGTCTTCCTGGAAGGGTACGGTTCAAACTTCCTAGAAATTTCTGAGCGCTGACGGCGGACTTCATCACAGTTGGGTATTTTTTATTTTGTCGCTGCTTGGGCTACGTCAGTGGTTGGCGCGGATCATGCCACAGTCGCTCGTGCTTGCCGTCGGGGCTGGAATTGGTATCTACATCGCGTGAGTAGCATCAAAAATTAAATCCGCTTGAAAGTATGGGAATTGATAGAAATCAATCCCTTTGTTTAGATTCATCGGCCTGAGTAATACTTTCCCCTTGGGATTTTCACGAGGGTGCTGACGTTTACCCACAGCATCTGGTGGCCTGAATGTCATCGGGGGGAGCGTGACTAACCTGGTGGGTTTGGGAGGATGCAAACAAAGTGGTACGTTACTTTTATATTTGAAATATCGCCACTCAGCTTATCGCTCGTTTCCCCATTTCAGACTGGATCAGTCCAAACCTTCCCAACTTCTGTAATTCGGCTGTGCTACGGAGTCCTACCGTGTGGTTGGGTATCTTCACAGGCGGGTACGCTTGTCAGTGTCATCGATTTTGGCGCCCACTTACAGCTCCCTCCAAGCATCTTAACCGTGTTGATGATGATGTTCCGCATCAAGGGTTCGATCCTCATAGGCATTTTTGTGACGTCTATTATTTCATGGCCTCGATCAACCCCTGTGACATACTTCCCCAACACTCCTGCCGGCGACCAACTATTTGATTTCTTTAAGCAGGTCGCTACGTGGCATCCGTTGCAGCACACCGGTAATGTTCTAGATGTAAGCGTTCTTCCACTTCAACTACCCGAGTATCAATGACGGGATATTAGTTTAACTATGGTAAAGGCAGGGTATGGTATGCACTCATCACCTTCCTCTATGTCGACATTTTGGGTAAGATCCTCACCAAGCTTGATTTCACTTAAACTCAAGAAAACAACCTTGCAGATACCACTGGGACCTTGTACTCTATGGCTAAATTCGCCGGATTGCGGGACCCTGTTACCCTTGATTTTGAAAACTCTACTATCGCCTACTGCGTCGACGCGTTCTCGATCTCCATTGGCTCTCTTCTTGGCACCAGTCCTGTCACAGCTTTCATCGAGTCTGCGACAGGTATTGCTGGTACGTAGCTTGACTTGTTGTGGCGTTAGATGCTCAAATATGCTTGTAGAGGGAGGGAAGACCGGCATCACCGCGGTGGTGATTGGCCTTTTGTTCTTTGTGTCCGTCTTCTTCGCTCCCATATTTGCCTCCATCCCCCCTTGGGCTACGGGTGGCGCTCTCGTGATCGTCGGCTCTCTCATGATCCGCAACGTTCGTGACATTAACTGGGATTACATCGGCGATGCTCTCCCTGCGTTCTTGACGATCCTCATCATCCCGTTGTCATTCAAGTAAGTCCTTATCGTAAGTATTTGAACTCGCGACTTAGGTCTTGCAGCATCGCGCACGGCGTCATTGTCGGCATTGCAACTTACGTCCTCCTCAACGGTTCGGTCTGGATCGTACGCAGCGCGACCGATGGTCGTATCTCACCACCCAATTACGATGCATCAGAACCATGGTCCATTCCTCCTGGTTCTATTATACCACCATGGATGTGAGTCCACGATCTGCCTGCACGTCCTCGTCACTCACGTCACCGTAGCAAATACCTCACGAATCTCAGGAGCAACAAGGAGCCAGATTTCCCTGCAGAATACCACTTCCAAGTTCGTCAACGACACTCGGAGATCTCTATCGACTCCAACGATCAAGTTGGCTTCACGCCGAAGAACTCGAGCTTTGCAAACTCGGAAAAGTAAATGCTCATC
>JBBPUA010000537.1:0-16004 GCA_038094355.1 Afroboletus lepidellus | reverse complement strand
TGATGCGGGGGGTGCTGGTGCTGGAGGAGGAGAAGGTGGTGGTGGTGGTGATGGTGATGAAGAGTCAGATGAAGAGCTAGATGAAGAACCACTGGGAGTAGGTGAAGGTGAAGGTGAAGGAAGGCCAGGTTGATCTTGACCTCCTTGTCTCCACTGATCTTCTTCATACTGTTCTGCAGAATGGTTACTATGTTCACTTAAAGCTTCTGAGAGCAACCTTTGAGATAGCTTCCTAATGTGCTCCATTTCTCTATGCTCCTGATCTACTCTTTGCTCCACCATTAGCTGGGCTGCTAGCTGTTGCACTTGTAAAAGACGTTGATGCTCCCTTTCCTCCTGTTGCTGTAGTTGAACTCTAATAGCATGGAGGCGCATATTCTCTTGTTGCACCTCATACTCTTGTTGTAATCTCAAAGCATTGATATGTTGACGTTCCTGCTCCTGCTGAATTCTAAGATTCTGAAGATATTCCTGCTCCTGTTGCTCCTGTTCCTGTTGTATCCTAAGAGCCTGAAGACTTTGATATTCTTGCTCCTGCTGAATTCTAGCAGCCAAAGAACGTTGATACTCCTGCTCTTCATTTTGTATCTGTTGTACTCTCAAAGCATCTGAGTCTTGATGCTCTTGTAAAGTCCTTTGCAGCTGTTGCTGTCTTAATGTTTCCCCATCTTGCCACCCCTGTTGAACTTGTTGATGCCTTTGCTGATCAATCTCCTCTTGAAAGTTAATGATGTGCTGATATGCTTGTGAAGGACCTGCATGAACAGCAGAAACATGAGCTGGATTTAGGATAGTTGGTGATGGTTGTAATGCAGGTGGTGGAGCATTGACATCTTGACGTCTAGACTGACATCGTCTTTCATGGGCACGATTATACCCCTGTAGAACTTGGGCTGTATAGTCTACTCGAGGACGATCTTGAAAAGCAGCTGGAAGAGGCAAAGGATGATATGGAATATTCTATAGAGAAGTTGAAGTAGCAGATAAGAAACAATAAAAAATACATACAGGAGGATTTTGAGGAGCTGGAGCTAGAGGAGGTAAAGAATAATTGGGAGCATGTATATGAGGATCATAAGCAGGAGCTGGAGCTGGAGGAGGCAAAGGATAATAGGGAGCATGAGGATGTTGAGGAAGAGCTGGAGCCAGAGGAGGAAAAGGATGTTGAAAAGCATAAGGATCTTGAGGAGGAGCTAGAGCTGGAAAAGGAATATAATCTTGAGGAGGAACTGGAGCTGGAGGAGGTAATGGATGATAGGGTATATATGTAGGAGGCTGAAAAGGTTGACGATGAATAGGAGGAGAGCCAAGAATCTGTTGATCACGGTCAACTTGGCGAGAAGTAGCTTGAGCGCGCTGTAGGGAAGTAGGAGGAGTAGACCTATATCACATCAGTAACCATATCATACATCAAACAATATCAAATTTACATGCTATCTGCCAAAGCTATCTTCAAGAAATCAAAAATTCTTGGTCAAACCAATATAGATTTGAAAATCAAAACCAGAATAGCAATTGCAATGGATAAAGCAAGAATTTCCTTTGTTTAAAAAGGTCTATCCAATGGTTAGTATAAATTAACACTTCAAAATAATACAATATTGACAGAGGATATCTTATCAATAAAGATCCAAGACATATACATAAGTATTACAATTGATACCAAAGGATATAATACTCACCAATAAATGAAATATAGATAACAAAACCCATATCAAAGGCCACAAAGTGAAAATAAAGTAGATAGTTTATTGTTAATAATATAAAAATCATCAAAGATCATAGGATCCTTACCAAAAGGAAAGTAGCACAGAATATAGGTCACTAAGGCTTTATCAATCAAGATCTAAGCCTATTTCAGCATCAAAGGCAAGCATAAGGCAAAGGTTACATGGAAAACATGATATTATTAGTATATAAAGTCATCTCCATAAGTAAAAAACTTACCAATGGATTTAAAGCACTGAAAAGTGCAAGATCTAGGCAAGGCAGACCTTATCAATGAAAGACAAAGTCATCTACATAGGTAGAATACTCACCAATAGGTATAAACCACTGAAAACTGCAAGCTATAAGCAAGAAAGACTTTGTCAATTAACATCAGTGAAAGACAAAGTCATCTATACAGGTAGAATACTCACCAACAGGTATAATCCACTGAAAACTGCAAGATCCAGGCAAGAAAGATCTTATCAATCAAGATTAGTGACAGACAAAGTCATCTATACAGGCAAAAGACTCACCAATGGATTTAAACCACTGAAAACTGCAGGATCTAGGCAAGAAAGACCTTATCAATGAAGATCAGTGCATAGATAAGCATAAAAAAAGCGGTTTTGATCAGCATTCTCAATGGATTATCATATCAGATTACCTTTTGTGTGATCCTAAGCAAACAGGAATTTTTCCGAGATTTTTTGGAATTGTTTGGAAGAGTTGCAGAGCAGATGTAGCTGAGAGTGATGGTGGGAGGTGGTGGAAGGCGACGAACGTGATTAGCTAATCATGCGCGGGTGGCTGTGGGATATGAACGGGCAAGGATTTGGGCCTTAGCCGCGCCATGTGGTTTTCTCGTCCCAAAAAGGTGCGCACGTGGTATTTAGCGAAATAAGCGAAAAAGTGAATTGGTAAGCGACGGACGCGACAGACGCGACAGACGCGAGCGACGCGCACGACGCGACAGACGCGAAAAGAGCGACGAAACCGAGGTAAGCGTCGCTCGCTCCCCCCCCCACCCTGTTTTTTCACCTCGCCCGCTCATTCTTAAGATAAGCTGAATCTAAATGATAATTCACTACAAACTTGCGTGTCGTTGTAGACCTCCAGAAGGTCAGGTTGACGATTGCGAAGGAAAACTGCAGAGGATCGTTGGTCAGATGTGTCATTGGGCCAGGGCAGAAAAGTCCAGGTAGGAAACTGCTACTCGACGTGATCGCATGACAAGTGCACGCTGGTCAATCACTTGAAACTTAGCGACAACTATTGACATTGATGAATTGAGAATTAGGATAGGACAAAGCCAACGTACACGACAGGGCAAATTGAAGGTTGCATAGTTGGTTCTCACATGATGGAGTCTGAGGCAAAAAAAATCGGGCGAGGCAGAAAGTGTACATGCATGACAACTTGAGACCTGAGGCGGACGGCGGAAGACGGACCGGGGACAAACCCGCGAAGAATCTGTGTCAACACCACTCGAGGCCATATCAGACTCGTCACTGAAACCAAGATGTGCCACCTCAGGCAGTACTTCAAGCTTCAAGCTTCAAGTTCGGCAGCAATGCTTGGCGGTCCCGGAGAAAATGCATCCCTTCATGTCTTGGGCTGGATCCACCCTCCGGGATGCCCATCTCATCATGCAGCTGACGCCTCGCAAACAGAGGACGGCCAGGTAGGTGCGTTTGGTTGCGACGACGGTTTTGCGACTGCCTGGATGGATGCACACACTGGGTGCACAACACGGGGAGCGACCGTCACGGCATCGCAGTTACCAGCGTGGGATAATCATCTCCGAATGAGCGACCACGACGGGGCGATTCCCCTTCAACGTCACTAGCGTGCTCAACGAGCCTGACACCTTCACCGAGACCTTGCTACCTCTACCCCACTCGACCCTATGATCCACCCGCACTGGGCATGCCCTCGAATACAACTACCATTTCATCTTCTTCCACCCGCACAACCCTGAGCACGTCCTCCGGTCCGACGGGACCAACGCCAATTTTTCCCCCAGACCCATTCGCACAGCGGATGTGAGTGCCGAGGCGCGTGCGGTGGAACACTGACAAGGCGAGGGCAGCGTCGAGTGTCGAGGGGATGGGGAAGAAGAAGGGGTTCGACGCGGGGCAGCTGATGGTTAGCAGCGGGTCATACGTGTATGGCGTATATGGGAGCAGAGCCGAAGCGCGGCCAGGTGTGAGTGGTTTGCTCAGGCTGGTCGAGAGGCGCAACACTGACAGGGACATCCGACTTTGTATTTACTCAAGTATAGTATGCCATCATTCAGGACGACGTCCTTCCGCTCACGTCCAATAGACATTACATTCATCTGGACAAGGGTTGCGTGCAGCAGAGCGAGGGCTATCAAAGTGGGTCGTCTGAACTCGGGAGGTACCATAGATTGATTCTCACCGCAGAGCGCCTCGTACACGAATCTTGACGGCGGGCATGCTACTTGAGGTGTTGCAATTCTTGCACCTACATATGTTTGAAGTTCGGGGTCACAACTCCGTCATCATCAGTCGCAACTCTATCATCTATAAGGTGTTGACGAGGGAGAACAAGGTAGACATATTGTGTGCAGATGACCACGAGGTCGTGGTCACGTTTTCGCAGTAATGTATCTAGCTTCGAGTGCACAGTTTCAATCTCGCTTCGTCCTCGCGGTATAAGCTGTTCTAGTCGTTGTCTCGCTCGATTTCAAGTGAGTACTATGGGAATCAGTTGATACTACTCACTAAAAACCACTAGTGGTTTTTGCAGGATTCGGACCTGCAACGCAAGGTCGGCTGGATCTGCCATTGGTCAGACCCTGGCAACATCCATACCTGAGCAGCCATAAAAACCTGCATCGTCCGAACCTACCGAAAGCACGTCCCGAGCTAGGCTGAATCGATGGCGCGCTCACTTCTACCCGAGGCGTGTCGCCGAGGCCGTTATGACGGCCTCGACTACCTCGCGAAACTCGACGAGGAGTACCCGACTGGCTCTGAGGGTTGATGTTAATGGACGACGGGCCGGGTGGCAAACCGGAGAAGCGACGGTTGAGTTGCAGCATCGACGAAGGTTCAAGGACACGAATTTGTTCGAGGCCAAGTCAGCGGTCAGGTCGATGCTTTTCTTTGTGAGTGCGAGAGGCCTGTTGGGTTGCTTGGAGGGCTGACGTACATCCTAGGTACACGTCACTGGATCAAATATATTCGCTCGGGTCTCCACCTCTCCTTTATGTTTGCCCTATCTTAGATCTATCTCTGGGTCAGCCAGGTTCTGGTATGATCGACTCTCGCAGTTCATTGGGTTGCGACAACGTGGGGCTCGTCCAGTTGTTGAGCGTTTAACCTTCGTAGATTCAAAGGGTGGATAAGTGGCTTATTGATTGTTTCCCACTGCGAAGAAACCTGTGCCGCTCCTAAGAACATGAGCAAGGTCGATGCTCACGAGGAGGTCGCCGGAGTTTATTCTGCCCTCGATGACCTCATCAGGCCTGCATGGTCTCTTCGATGGAGCCCAACTTGAAGTGCGACCACTTCTGTCGCCTTTTTGGGGAGCTTAGTCAGCCCAACCTCCGCGCGGTGTGATAAAACCAGCAGTCCTTTCCGATTTCTGATTACTTCTATGGGTGATCGTGTCATTGAGGATGACAGGTGAGCACTCTACAGATAACGAGGAAGATGAAGATGACTGAAATTCCTAGCATCCGGGAAACGGATCGGAATCGAGGTTAAGAGTGCAATATTCACTGTTATCTTCCAAGAAGATGGAAACCACATCATTGGTGGTAGCCTGGACAAGACAATCAGGATATGGCGAATAGATGGCAACGAGGTAGGAAAAGCGATCAAAGTAGGCAGTACAGTCCGATCTGTCGCCGCATCCAAGGACGGGCGCTGGATCGTGTGCGGCGGGGACGGCGGGTTGGCAACGATATGCGACAGTTCAACGCATGACAAGATTATGGATGTCAAAGGGCACACTTTCGGTGTGATTGCAGTGGACATATCGCCGGATTCGAAGATCTTTGCTACTGGATCGCACGATGGGACAGCAATCGTCTGGGATATTCCGGCCGCGCAGAAACTCGTTGGTCCATTAAAGCACAGCGGTTTGGTATCTGGGGTCAAATTCTCTCCAGATGGCGATCGCCTTGCCACTGCAACAGAGGATGGCTCGTCCATTCACATTTTTGATAGCCAGAACGGCAAGCGGCTTATTCACATCCCCAATGCAGTTCGCTCGGTCCACTCCACCCCGATTACCTGGTCCGATGATGGGCAGCATATCTTCTCTGTATACTGTGGTCAAATCAAGAAGCTTGATGTGTCGACGGGGGCGGTGCTCTCGACGTGGACTGTTCATGGCGGGCACCATGATAACTTTACATCTATCACCATGTCGCGTAATGGCAAATTCATTGCGTACTCGACCGCCAAACCAGGCTTGGTCTCGCTTTGGGATACAGCAACACAGAGCCGGCTCGGCCCTGTTATCTCGTACTCTGGAGATGTGCGTTCCATTGCCCTGTCGCCCGATGGTACTTGGCTTGCAGCCGGCCAATACGATAACAAAATCACACTTCGAAATCTCACGGATATCCTTTCTCAGTCCATCTTGAATACACCTACCTGTTCTCCGCGACCATCGCCACATGGGACGATACTCGATGCAGTCAAGGAATCACCAGGGTTATTGGAACAAGACCTCATCCCTGATTCTTGCAATCCCATTGTAAGATTCGTATATTGCATATTTCCGAGTGCCGCTCACTGATTTGTCTTCTGGTTTAGCACTTCCATGATCCTCCCACTAGTGCCAGAGACACCGAGAGAGATGTTTTCGTAAAGATGCAAGAAGCGATTCGCGTGGCCGTCGAGCAAGTCACCCAGGACTCCCCGCGAGTACTGATTGACATCTCGTCTGGCGTTCTTCATGATAAAGAGAAGCAACGAGTTTCATTCAAAGGGTCGGAAACCTACAATGAACTCGTTGCGTCCATGATGGGACGTGTCGATTATGACCATATTCAGCGAACGGTCGCCGAATACTACAGATATGCGATGCTGTCCCATAAGTGGGAGGGTATTGAACCTGACTTACAGACAATGGATACGGTCTCTGTTTACAACCTCTCTTCGTCCATTACTCATGACAAGCTGCGGATGTTTTGCTTGCGCGTGCGCGACGCAAAACTAAGATGGGCTTGGTCAGATACGTGTTGTATCGACAAGAAGGACACTGCTGTTCTGCAGGAGTCACTTGTTTCGATGTTCAAGTGGTATCGAGGGTCGGCTCTCACAATCGTCTATCTTCGTGGCGTGGCGTCTCAGTCTGGCGGTCTCGTAGACAGCCCATGGAATACCCGCGCTTGGACGTATCAGGAATACGTCGCTGCCGCGGTCGTCCAGTTCTACACAGAAAATTGGGCACCATACCTCAACTTGCCGGTGTTTTACAATGACCAGATCTGCAACCACAAAACATCACCGGAAATCCAACAAGAAATGTCGCGTGCGGTTCGAAATCAGGTTGGGGACAAGGAATGGCCAGAGCTTCGGCCAGGATTAGATCACATACGGGAGAAACTCTGTCTAGCATCCACACGCCATGCAACATTCGTTGAGGATTCCGCCTATTCTTTGTTTGGCATCCTATCTACCTCTATCCCGATCATGTATGGCGAGAGGGAAAATGCGCTCGGTCGTTTTTTGGCACAGGTACTCATGTCATCTAGGGACGTCAGTATCCTTGCATGGACCGGGGAACCAAGCACGTACAACAGTTGCCTGCCCGCCCATATCCTCGTATTCAAGGAGCTCGCAACGTCATACCTGCCTCCGCTCGATAACGTGAACGCTGTGAAACGAAGTGCGAGCATCCTGCGTACTTCACGGCCCAAAGTTGACAAGGTGGTTACAACGATGTATGGTCTTCTGAACGCGTTGCCACGTCCATCTTTTACGGGGAAATGCATGCATCTTCCTTGTATCACCTTCCCGCTCAAACGGATCTCGCAAGCGCACGCGCATGGATCGAACGTCTATCACGCGACCGCTCTCGGGAACGTGGAGATCATAACCAAACAGGACCTTTCTAGAATGAAACTCGTCCTCGTTCACCCGTGGATCGATTCTTTACTTGACTGTGAGTCTATGTTTCAATGCAGGCTACTAGTATTCTAGCACGCTGTAGAGACACTCATCCCGCCATTTTCAGACGAGGACATTGACGACGTGGAAACGACGTACCAACAGACACGAGCACTGCGGCTCATCGCTCGTCTCCGCCTACCGTTCGGGGCACTGTTGCTCGCGCGTAAGTCAAATAAGGAATACACACGGGTCGCGGCGGACAGCAAGATCACCGTACGAGTACAGAAAAATGTGGACCTGGCACTCCTTTCCAAATCTATCCGTACGCTCGAGGTGCTGTAATTTCAGAGCACTGCGTACATCGTGTCACGTAGTATCCAGAGCATTGGATGAGGAAATACATGAGTATAACGAAATTTACTGATTCCAGTTCCCTTGTGCCGCCTTGTTTACATTTACATATAGGACTTGGAGCTCCTGAATTATAGAGTCGTCAGCGCTCATAAATTACTCGACTCTCCTCAACGATCCCGCAAGCTTGCTAACGCCATTTGAAGGCGCAACATCCTTCGTCGCTCGTTTGTCCGACATAATGACGACTTTCTTCTTCCAATCTCCTCTCAGCGACGCTAAGTCGAAGCGCTTGCGACCTTACGGCTCAAGCCCGACAAGACGGCAATAAAACATTACGACCTACTGAACACGTTGTCGCAACCGTCTTTTACGGCACGATGGCATCTCCCTTGCATCACTTTCCCGCTTAAACAGATCTTGCAGGGTACTGTGCGCGAACCGAGCGTCTATTATGCAAAGGCACTCGGGAACATGAACATCACGATCAGAGAAGACCATTCTAAAATGCAACTTGTCCTCGTTCATCGATGGACAATTCTTTGCTTGTCCGTAAGTTCCCTTTTCGTGGAGCCGACTATTACCATGGGAGCTCCGTTCCATGCTTTCTAGAGAATAACAACGATAACGCAGAAGCATGACCTGCGTACGAGAAAACGCTGCGGTTAGCCGCTCGCCTCCAACGACACTTCGACGCGTTGTTACCTGGGAATTGTGTCGGTTTTTGGTGCTTGTAGCACCAAGTACAATTGGTCCCTCGTTAATACAGATGACCTGGGCTACCGATCTACGGTAAAATAAGTACTAACAACAGTCGATGAGTTATTTCTTTCCAGAGAACTCATGCTTGTAAGCGACTGTCTTCCGCCCCCGGCCCTTCACGGAATGTCCCCCCACATCCTATGTGGCCGTCTCACTTGTTTATGATGTTTGATGGATGCTGAGCGTCTTCCTCGTCCAAAACCTCCTCTGCGTCGGCGACCTTCTTCCTCGGCAACCTGTCCTGTATGCTGAGTAAGGGTAGAGGCTGGGCGTCTTCCTCGTCCTCTTTCTTTGGCCATACCTCTGCGGATGAACCTGAAATATCTTCTGCAGCCTTCCTCGGTAACCTGTCCCGTGTACCGAGTAGAAGATCAACGGAAGGAGCTGAATCATTTTCTCCATCCATGACTTTCCTCGATAACGTGTCCTGAGTGATAGCATTCTCTGCCTCCGGCCATACTGGATCATCGCGCAGGTATGAACGGCCTGGTAATGTTCGCTCGAACGGCTCGCTCCAAACCAGACCATCCTCGATTTCCTTCGTCATTGATGTTCGATTGACGTCCCCAACCGAGATGCGATTCTTCTTATGCCAAACGAGGAAGGGCAGACACCTGAGAAAGCTGAACTTGGATACACCAATTACCGGAGGATGACAAGCATCCAATTCACTGTTATATGTGCAAATCACGTTCATCGCAATGGATCCAGTCCACCCACAGAGCTGACCTTTTACTCTCCAGACATACAACTCCTGGGTACGAGTAAGAAAAATGGCCATGACACCCTGAAGGTGACACACGTGCCTCCTTCTAATATCGAATTATATGTTCGCGAGACCACTTTCCTAAGACACTCCTCCCGTACGAGTTCGTCATGTGTGAGCAGTTTCTAGAATGACAGGTAGTTAGAGTGCGAATATTGGTACACAAACCACTTGCATTGTCTAGCATAGTAATCCAGTTACTGTCGTGACTAATCGCAATGTTTGCAGATGGCTCCTTGAGAGAGAAATGTGAGTGTTTGTTTTCCACCAAAATATATGCAAACCTGTTGTAGCAGGTATGTGTTTATAACGTCGCAAGGATGGAAAACCTGTTGATGCTGTCTGAGCATAAAACCACATGAAGCCATCATGTACAAACCCGAGACACTTCTGGAAAACGTTGTATTTCAATTGCCTGACCAGTAAATTGATCATCCATAGTCCCTCGCTCGGAAGTGGTCTTTCGACACCAAAAATTTCCAGGCAAAAGACCACACAATCTTGTCGGGGCGAGCGTAACACCCCTGAGTGCAATTTTGAACCCGCGGATGAAAACTGTTTGGTTGGGGCTGGCCCTATCACTCCAGATTGGGCCAATGCGGCGGTTCGAAGGATGCGCAGTTTGCCAGGTATATGCCGTACGATTATCGACACCATCTCCTCCAACTAGGGCCACCCTGAACTTTGCGGGAAGTCCACCGGCCGTCGTGATATTATCGTAGGCACCAACTGACCAAGACCTCGCTTTATAAAGCCCTGTAATTAAGTAGAGGGCATCACAATCGATGACCCAACCACGATCTTCTCGAGCAAAACGATACCAGTTGGCACCGTGTCGTATTATATGATCTAGAAAATGAGACTTGTTTCGGAGATCGAGACGGTCTGCACCTTCAGGGAGGATGAGCAATGCGCCAGATGTGGGGGGTAGATTAAATTCATAGTCTAATCCACCGTCGGCTGACTGGGTTCTTGGTAAGAGACACCCCTTTAGAATGGTCGACCTGCAACGTCATTGACTCTACTCACCGAGGCAGTTGGACATTCGCGGAAGTTATACAACCGGAGTTTTCCATGTTGGGAGTGGTCTTGATATCCCCTTCTTTCAACTCAACAGGCGTGAAGCCTTGGGGAACGCCAAAGGCTTGATGGAAGGGGTGCTCGCGAGGCAAACATATATTAAATAAGACATCGAAATAGCCGCCTTCCGGGTGGACCACACCTACGTCCCCGATTGCGAGGCCACCCGTCCGTCCGCATTCGAGAAGCTGGCTATCTGGCTCGGGGACCCAGAGCGGGTAACCGCGGTACGAGAGCAAGTGTCTCGCGTATATATCTTGCGGGGGTCTGTACATGCTGTTGCTGACGTCTTTGGCGAGGCCCCAATGTTTGCTGTCCGTGAATCAGTTCTGGAATAGGATGACGGTCAAGATAGATGGTGGAGTGGTGAGGGCCGGCCGGCCATGCCTCGTTGAAGTGCCTTAGCACGTTGCACTTGTCACTACGGGAGCTGCTTGTCCGCGACTCCGCGGGTCTGTATCACACCTGGCCCCAAGCACGCCCCATAATGGAACGCCGCAGCGGCTCCCAACATTTCATTATGTACTATGGAAAGCCTTTCCATAATGTACAACATCTATGCAACAGTTACGACCAGTGACACATATATTCAAATCGATATGCAGTTCTCATACACCCCAATGCACATGTTCACGTTCTTGATGAGATCGTCTTGAGACGGGCCGGCTGGAACCTATGACTTGGGAGTCCTGTCAGCCTCAAAATCGTCATCACCGTGACCGTCATTGTCACCGTCGCACATCTCTACCTTCTCAGCTGTGTATCCTCGTGGTCTTCTTCATCTATGGGCAACGTCGGACTTGCCTCCTCTACCATCTGCTATGCACGAATCAGAAAACTGATGACAATTCTGGCTGTCCACCTATCTTTATCGCCTCGGCCTCGTTCGAGTAGTGCTGTCCACACGTGCTCACAAGGCCCAATTTACCAATATACTGGTAACCCATCCAATCAAGACGTCTGGATTGGACTCCCCCCTGTCGACAGCCCTGATCTAAGGTGAAACAACATGCTCTACAAGCGTCTCGGGGACACCCCCATGACTCTGGCAGGCATATCAAATCACTGGAGCGTACCGATCTGACTCGTGTCTAGTCAGCAACATGGAAGAGAGGCCAGGAATGGAACAAAAAAGAAAGGACGCACTTCTCTCCATGTCGTCCGTCTCTGCCTTGGGCGTCTTCA
The DNA here is from genome assembly GCA_038094355.1 of Afroboletus lepidellus. Taxonomy (NCBI): domain Eukaryota; kingdom Fungi; phylum Basidiomycota; class Agaricomycetes; order Boletales; family Boletaceae; genus Afroboletus; species Afroboletus lepidellus. Next base: position 4,055 of record JBBPUA010000537.1, on the reverse strand, counting down.
CCACCTCTGTTATATCAATAAAGACTACACATGGCCATACCCACTTGAAGGACGATGCCATTATCCCTAGACCATCGAAGTTCGAGGCAGCAGCCCAAGAAGCAAGGCGCGTGAGACAATCCTAGTAAGGCTTAGAAGAGAGACACCTCGGGGGAAGAACACCTCGGGCGGGACAATGAATTACGTGACAAATCTCTCAATGGAGATGGCGACAGTGTGAAGAATGTGAGGACAGTGCGTACTACGTAAGTACCCACAATGGAAGCCCCAAACTGGGCGAACGACAGCTTCGGGCCTGGGCCAAGTACATGCGTTTTTACAGCATGTCGCACAGCTATCCATATGCATTGTATTACATTCAAACCGATATCCCTCACCACATGTACGCACTTGGGCAGGTCCCGACTCCAAAGGGCATGAGTTACGAGTGTACGCAGGTCATATACTGTACCCGCACAATCGCCCCTGTGACGCGTGACACGGGTGACGAAAAAATTAGTTCGTCATCACTGGGGTTGACGCGTGACAAGGAACTTATTTCGTCGTCAGCAAACCACCCGAAGGGCACAGCAGGCCTGGGGTGTTGGACGAGTGGTAGCGTGACGCCCAACGTATTCGACATAACGCGTGACAAAACAGAAATTTCGTCTCGTCAGACCACCTTGTGACACGTGACTGACGAATCGATTGCGCGAAATCGCTGGCCATTGAAACCCATGTTTCAAGACGTGTATTATGGGGTGGTTACATAACAGGGAGTTGACTAACTTTATGGGGCACTTGCTAACCTAATCATGCGACAAAAGAAAGGAAAATGGAGAAAAGGAAAGGCACGAAGAAAGGGAAGAGGGGAAGGGAAGAAGACCAACTGGCCCAGCCAGGTGCACGACCTCGCTCACACTTGCACAGTTGATGAGGCGAACAGGGACTCTCTTCTCATCCATCGTCTTTGTTACCAATGCGATATGTCATACCATTTGGTCAATGCCCGAGTCTCGGGTGTGCTGTGATGCAGGCTTGTGCTCCTTGCGCCCTTTGGTGGGGAAAAAGTCGTGACTTCCAGGTTTATCCTTCCCTGGTGATATTTGACCAATGCTTGAATCCACTGAACCTTTCATCAGCAATGCAGCATGGTGTGTAGCACTAGCCCGCCATTCACCTCGTCGTCGAAGGCCTGAAAAAATAGCAAGGGCAACAAGTATACGTTGTAGAACGCCAGGCTTGAATCCACCAACTTCCGTTGCAGAAGAACAATCAACCGACATTTCCGAGCCGCTATGGCATAAATTATGTTTATCGTGATGGAACTTCTCGGGTCCATGCTCAGAACTAACCTTTTACTCTCCAGATACACAACACCTAGTGGGGGAGATCAGAATAACTGCAACGCTCTGATAGCTGCACACGTGCCTCCTTGTGATACTACATTACATGCTGCGGACACTGCACCCCTCAGGTGCTCTTCTCGAACGAGCTCATCAGGTGTGAGCAATTTCTGGAATCAGATGATAGTCAAAATGCAGGCAATAATATCGCAGACTGACCTTGTCTAGCAAGGCAATCCAGTTGCTGTCATGGCTGATCGCGATATTTGCAGATGGTTCCTTAAGAGAAAAATATGAGTGTCCTGCCCCGTCGCTGCAGGATATACAGACCTGCTGGAGTAGGTATTCATTGATGATGTCGCAAGGATGGAAAACCTGACAATATTGTTAGACACAGATCTCTGTAAAAGCTAAGGAAGAACTAACTTGACAGAGCTCTAAATGTGCGCTCAGTACTTCCTCGCTCAAAATAGTACGTGATACGCCCCCTGTAGCTGTGCTCTCTCCATTTCCCCCTGCCGCAGGCGTGCTGAGGTTGGTTCCCCAATGCCAAATGTTTGCCATCCAAGTGCTTCCAGTAGTAAAAGAAGACGCCCTTGCAGGCATTGACAGGGTATTTGGAGCGTCCTCCTTGACCACGATGTGTCGTGGCCACGGGAACCAATCCCTGAGTGTGACTTTGAATCCGCGGATGAAAACCGTTTGGTTCGGGCTCCCATAGTTTCCGATTGGACCCATACGGCGCTCCGAAGGATGCGGAGTCCGCCAAGTGTAAGCTGTACGAATATCAATATCCTCTTCTCCAACCCTCGTTGCACTGAACTTTGCAGGAAGTCCACCGGCCTCTGTGGCATTTGTATATGCAGCAACTGACCAAGACTTTGCTTTATGGAATCCAGTAATCAAGTAGAGCGCGTGACAACCGATGATCCGACCACGATCGTCTCGAGCAAAACGGTACCATTCCGCTCCATGTTGTATGGCATAATCTAGGAAACGAGTCTCGTTTCGCAAGATATGATGATCTGCGCCTTCGGGGAGGACGAGGACTGCACCAGACTTAGGGGGTAGGTTAAATTCATAGTCTAACGCACCGCCAGTCAACTGGGCTCTTAGTAATAGACACGCTTCATCAGCATGGTCGACCTACGACGTCGTTGGCTCGACGTACTGGGGTGGCCGGATGTTCATGGAAGTTATACAACCAGAGGTTTCCATATTGGGAGTGGTTCTGATGTCACCGTGCCCCAACTTGACTTCCTGGAATCCTCGAGGGATGCCGTTAGCTTCATGGAAGGGATGATTTGGGGGCAAACATATGTTGAATAAGACATCGAAGCCAGTTTCAGCGCTGACCACGCCGACGTCTCCGATTTTGAGGCCGTCTGTTCGTTCCCATTCGATGAGCTGGGGGTCTGGCTCGGGGAACCAGAGTGGGTAGCCACGATAAGAGAGGAGGTGCTTCGCGTATATATCTTGCGGTGGTCTGTGCGGCATCCTGCGGTAGCCGTCTTCAGTAGGACTCAGTGAACCTGCCGTCTATGTGCTGGTTTAGGAAATTCGGACTCGGAAGGCAGTGAGCGGGAGGGGTTAGTGGAAGTTGTAAGCCAATGTTGCAAAGTACCGACCACGCATGTCGAGGCCCAAAATGAACACTGGACCGTGCGCCAGGGATTTTTTCAGCACGAGATTGGCCTACTACCCACGAGGCAAACGCTAAGCACCTTTCAGTGTTCTGTTGATGTAGGTGATACGGCGGACCATACCGTGAGTTTCGCAAAATACGCACCGAAAAACCATCAATTGATTGGCCGCTGAACAGTAAAAATAGATAATGGTTAAGGCAACTTGAAAAACATAATTTGTTGGTGGCAGCAGAAAGGCACTTACGCAAGATCGGCTCCAAATCTCATGATCATCCAGCCACTCTTGGAAGCATACTATTATTGTCCACAGAGGAAAGGTAGCACTATGAGGGATCCGGATATTACTGCACATCGCGTCGCTATCCGCTCTCCCACAACTTCTCGCAAATCTCATTAGACGGGTGCCTCCCGAGTGAAATATACAAAATTACGAGCCGAGGGCTTTTGCTGATGATCATGCATATAGGAGAAACAATAGCAGTTGTACGGCTGCCTACGCCTCCTCGACCGACTCTTCAGACGCCCCCTCGACCTCTTTCCTCATCTTAGGCACGCTCACGTATGGCACCCTATCCTTGATCCACCTCCCCAGCAGCCAATCCACACGACAAAGTCCCGACGCCGTCGCAGACGCCAACAAGGGCGCGCCGCCGAGACCGTTGCCATTGTTCCACGCCACACGGTGGACGCCGACCTCGTGGGGCCACACACCGGTGTTGGTCGGGCGTCCTTTGGTTTCCAAATCTTGCGCGTCCTTGTCCTTGTCCATGTCCGTCTCCTTTTCTTTTTCCTTCCCCTTCCCCTTACCTTTTCCTTTGCCAATGGTCGTCTTTTCGCGCATCTCCTAACATGAAAAAGGGTGTCGGTTCAGCGCATCGCGAACGAGACAAGGTAGAGACCTGTGGCAAAAAGTGTTCGAGCATCCGAAACTCGCCGGTGTTGCGGCTGTAATCAAGCTGGTAGATCTTATGCGCGAGAAACGGCTACAGGGCGCTCGTCAGCCGTGCTACGTTGAGCTGAAAGTGACACGGAACGCACGACGGTGCCACCTCTCCGGGTCGATTTAAGCGTGTTGGTCGTCGTA
>JBBPUA010000536.1:0-16017 GCA_038094355.1 Afroboletus lepidellus | reverse complement strand
CTTCCCTGGACAGACTCGGTAACACTGACCCTGAAGATCGTACCGATTGGTGGTCTAAGGTTGCTAACCGACCCTTGTTCCTGCGAGTACCCGAGTGACCAGTTAGCCATTGGTGAGCGTCTGCTCCGCGAGCTCATTCCCAAGCACCCACAAGCTGAGAGGCACAGTGTTCACCTTGCTGCAACCACTGACGAAATACGACTGTCATGGGCGTGAACCTTGATCACATAGCTCGGGCGTCGCATCACCGAAGCCTCAAAATTTCCAAAAACATGATAACCGTAAAAATGTCCCTAGTTCAAAAACGCCACTATGTAAGCATATCGCATATACTAACAGCAACAAGCATATCCATAAATCGTACAACCACAAGCACAAACGCAATCTCAGACTCAGACTAACCGTCAGTGTCCGCTTTCGCTGTCGTGGACAGCCAGCTTCTCGAGAATCGCCTCCAATCTAGGATTCCCGCCGAGCCTCTTCACCTCTGCTTGTGCTTGCGCCTCCAGAGAGTTCAATACGCTCAAGGTATAATCAAATGAGTGCGTTACGTCCTTGAGATACGAAATCATGAGATGCTTGAGCATTGGATCTCTGGGTTTTAGACGGAGCATATCTGCAAAATCGATTTAGTCTGTTCAACGGATATTAAAAGTGATGTTCGTACTCATTATGTATTTGTTGTCACGCTTTCCCCTGATGCCGTGGACAATTGGGAACGAAAACTTGCCTTCTGACAAGTCTTCAGCAAACCCCTTGTTGTCCGTGTACTGAGTGGCGAGTATAGATTAGCAACCGGAATGCTAGACACGAATCTACTTACCGTATTGCTCTGCAAATTCATGTAGTCGTCACGAATTTGGAACCAGATGCCCAACAAATCGACGAGAGGGATATAGTTTCTAGGATGAATTACTATACAATCAAACCACCCGTCGCGACGCCAAACTTACATTCCAGTATTGATGGTGGCGCATTCCATCATCAACCTCACTGCGATCCGCAGCAACCCCCCCGTCTCTGGGCATCAGGTGAGTAAGTGATCCCGTTCGCCGCTGCAGAGAACTTACTATCCTTGACCATGTCTATGTACTCTTGTTCTGTGGGGCACTGGAGATGATCACGCCAAAATAAGTCCCTGCCTTGACCACGGTGAAGCGCCAGCATTTCCTCTAATCAATCTCACTTGAGAGAAAGGTCTTCTGCGAGCGAATGAAGCTGACTTACCGTTGAGTATTTGAATAAATCGAAGGCCAGAGTTGAAGGGATTCCAGCGCGGGAGGCCGAGTTGGAGAACACACGGTTTCTCGCCTTGGTCTTTAAAAGGGATCTTGAAGACCTCTTGATATGCAAGGAAATAAACGTAGTTCGCGGAATTGATAGTTTGAGGCACGCCGTATATCTTATGCGCAACTACCGACCGATGCGTCAGACGTCCATCGCTATCCCGAAATGCATTATACCTGGCTTGCCCCTTCTCAGCTCTGAATCGTCTTCAATGTCGTCTATTCTGCAACAAATTAAGACCTTGTCTTACAGATGAAGGTAGACAGAAGTTACAAGAGACTGGCGTTGTGCAGTAGCTGTACAATGCGAACTATGACTTCAAGTTGAGCCGGAGGCACTCGAAGCCAGTGGTTAAGCGCATGGACGAGTTGGTTGCGAAATCCTTTTCCGGGACAAGATGCTATGTACGTGTAAGGCTCGAGTAATTCCTGAGTCCACTATGTCAATTGAAAGCTCAAGGGACATGTTCTGGACGTACTACTTCTTGTTCCACCGTCAGTTGAGACGGTGGCTCAGACAGAGATGAGAGGATGTCGTCGATAAATGGGTGGTGCATGGTCATGGTGCAATGTTCCCGCAGATCCACCGAACCCTCCGCGGTATAAAAGTACTGGGAAATGCCAAGTAAACCAGAAATGGTGCAAGTCAAAAGAGGGCCTGTTTCGTACCGCATCATTTTCGGAATTAACATCAGATCCATGTCTTCCATCGAAGACATAGATCTGATGCTAATCGTCCCCTCAGGGAGATTCCTAGAGTGCCACTATCACAAATGAGACTCAGGCGCCACGATAGTTTTTTTTTTTGGCCCCATGCGCTGCGTTTGCCGTGGTGGGCATCTAATTTTGGAGCCCATGATAGCCTACCGACGCGAAGGATCTGAGGTTGGTTTTTGCATTGACAGCGTGCCGCCGGGCGGTGAGACGTGAAGCAAACTTTACCCGTGATTCCAGCATCCCGGCTTTCAACGAGGGTACCTATCCGTCCCAAAGAAATCAAGGTTGTACCACTTACTACAAGAACGTAGAAATTAGAGGACGGACCCATGACTCACAAGTCACGAAACTCCGACTCCTGAACCTGAGTGTCTCACCACGGATTTCTGCGGATGACAACGTCAACCACGTTGCCGGAACCCAGGCAGCTGCCAACTGAGACACTCGCCTTTGAAATCTGGAACTTGCGTGATAGTTATCTCCAGGCGGTATACATGTCCAATTTAGTTATGAGCGTTTACTAGTCCCTGAAGTTGCTAGGGCTTCGACGGCTAAAGGTGCTGCGGCGACTCCGAGTCGGAATCTTGCGGTGAGATGATCATTGCAGTAGCTGGGAAGCACGTTGGCCGTTGAACGTTGCTATTTGGGTTCAAGAAGTGGCTTCCATTCAAAGGCTACTTATATGTAGGTTCTGTAGGTGCGTGTGATGAATGCGAAAAATAGATGACATGGAGAGAGTGGCGTCTGTCAAGTTTTATTATACGCCAATGTACAGATCCGACTCCGCCGGGGACCTACATATGAAATGATACAAAGAAGAAATACGGAGAGAATGTGATGTGTGGAGACGGAGCGAAGAAATATGCAAACGAAAATGACGGATAAGGGTGAATTCAAGGATATGAAGCTAGATGTTCAACAGATACGGGTCATGAAGCTCGTCAACTCGTGTCCTCACCTACACATTTAATAAGTTTCATCAAATCCGGTGGGGACATTGGCAGGTATCGGCCTGTCTGATCGTAGGGAAAAGGACTTTGCGCGGACAGCCGATTCCCAGCAAAGGTCTGCATACGTTTCCAGGGGTGCCAACAAAAGATCTACATCCACGTCTTCTAACCAATCAGAGTCATACTCTGCACCACCCTCGCGCGGTAACACTCTGCGTAGTTCTTCGTGGAAAAGAGCAACGAGAAGCTCCTGCTGAGCGATGGCCTGGCGCACATCGCTGGAACACGACTTCGCATATGTCGTGGTGCTGAGCTCATATGCTGAAAACGGCCCAGGGCTGGGTGACGGTGGTCGATACCAGGGGCTATCAGAAGGAATAGTGACGTATTGCGCGTCATCTGAGAGAGATGAATCGGAATGACTTTGGTTGCTGTCATCGTAGTACGAAGACGCAAATACTTCAGGAGCCCATGCCGAGGCATCCAAAGGAAACAAGATACCGCTCTCCGAGTCAAACTCATCGGAGAGTGGAGAACGCGGGCAATAGGTCCTGAAAGGATGCGCAACGAATTCAAAGACATTGGCAACATCAACGTCGAAGATAGGTTTGTTGGCCTGAAAACGCAGTCAACTACCAGTAGAAGGAACAGAGCAACAAGTTTCACCTTGTCGATCTCGTTAATCCATAACTGAATAGTTTCACTGCTTCCATACATCTGCTTCTTGGGGATAGGCGACGAACCAGCATCCAGGAGGGACATATCAGAAGAGAACAAAGTATTCGAGTCTTGACCAGCAACGCGCATATTAGAAGGTTGAAATGACATGTCGATAAAGAGGATGGAAGATGACGAAGAGGAGCAGACGCGAAGCACAGCTACGCGGGAACAAGAGGCACTCGTCTCCGTCTCTTGCGATGGTCTTTATGTGAACAGCGTACGTGCGTGCGATAAGAGCAAGGAGGCACCGAACAATAGTTAATTTTAATGAGACCGTGATCTGACAGAGTCACATGATGTGGATTTGTGGAACGAAGAACAATAAACCTTCAACGAAAAATAGACTGGCCGGGACACGAGGCACTGCCCCGGACGGGTGGCAGTAACAGAGTTCACCAAAGGTGTGAACATTACAAGCTAACCACGCTGGGAACTTGACGGTTATTGTTTTGTTTTGGCAGCGCACTGCTACGAACTCGAGCCTGTGCGCGAGGTCATGTAAGGCTGCCACATGAGCTAGGAACTGAGTAGCCCGTTCCAGTAACAACACTCACCATTAGCAGAAAACAATTGTATGCGCTAAGGGATGGCTGTGCAGGTGTGGGTCATCGTCGTTTCTCCGATACCCATGGTTTCAGGTAGAGCCTGCCCAAGGATAAATTATGTCTGCCTTCCGCCAACCTCACCACTTCCCCGAAGGCATCCCAGCAACGCTCGTGAATGAAGGTCTTTTTCATACGCTGGATATCATGGGCGGCACGAGGCTTTGAGTTGTCCGCAAGGACTGCTTTTGGATTCCACGCATTCTTCGAACCAGAATAGTACTTTCCATGAACCCAGATAGCGTGTGCCTTTCGAAGTTGATTCATATTGTAAATTGCTCGATGAGGGATCCCGCGATATTGTGCCGAGTTCAGGAGGAGACTCAAAGTATTGTCCACTGTAATAAATAAGATGGCGCTGGTGAGAAACGAGTGATCAACGTACTTCGCTGCTGAAAGGTGCAGAGAAAACGTTCACGCCTTATCCTTTGCGAGCGCGAGAGCTCCTTGCTTTGAAGCTCTCCGACGACTCTTGCTGCAGCGTCAAACACAGGTCGGAAGAGCCGACGAAGTTGCTGCGCGGCACCATTTTTGTGTAGAACCGACGCAGAACTTGCGCGGAGAAATAGACGGTACACGGACGTGAAGGAGGGAGGTAGGGAGCTCATGACACAAATTGGACCTCGGACTAAAGAAATTGATAGATCACGTGACAACTCGCAGGATCTGTGCCACACCATTTCACCAGCACACTGCCAGTCTACCATTATGCATAACGGTCCGAATAAAAGACGATCTGGTGGACAACGCCCCCTGGAGAATACTTAGGTGCGATAAATTAACCTAGGCTACAAAGCAGGCACCCCTCGACGCGGAATGCTGTGTCTGGGAACTCGCTCCGAAATGAAACCGTCCCCACGTTGAACTTGACGGTTTTAGGCGCCACCATGCTTTATGAGGCCCTGCCACCTGCCTCGTGTAGGGGAAGGTGCTGGACGTCCGATTTTCTTGGAGGGACCTGTCGCACCATGGGAATCGTGAATGTGGTTTTAAAGGGCGGCCTTACCGTCATCAAAACGCCTTTCTGCCATGGTACGACGACCTTGTACGCCTTCTGAATGACGAAGGTGAGTTCGCTGCTGTCCAATTTCTCCGTCTTTGCGGGACCGGCTCCCCGGCAAAAATTATCCCTGGATCGCGCTTGCGGATTCTAGACTCACGATCAGCACGTGCATCCCTACAGGCCGAGATGTGTTTTTGCCCTCACCTGCATCACTGAGATTAAAAGGGCGTGTTACGACGGGAGCGCTATCAGTGTGCCGATGATGATCTCCTTCCAGGTGGTCGCTATTTATATGTTGTGAGTCCCTATGCTATTCAATCCGTGGTCCTATAGAAGCACGATGCTGTCAAAGCGGAGGTGGCGAGTGCATGGGAGGACAAAGGAATGGCGTGCAGCGTCACACATCAGACGCTTTAGTGCATCAATAATGCGGCCTCAAAGCGACAATTGTCCACAACGTCCACACCACCCCACCACGAGTTGTGGTCATGGATACGTCCGCTCCTTATAAACACATCCCATTCAGTTCCGTCCTTCTCGTCTTCTATCTTACTCATCTCCTCCGCCCTATCTTCTCTTATCTTTGGATCATGGAAATTATGAATCCTGCACGTTATGAAGCCATGGATGCCCAGCGGTTCGATCCCATGCGCCGCAAGGTTGGTTGCTACCACCACCACTACTTGCCTCGCGGCTCATTCTCTCTCTCAGAAGACACTTTCTAACCACTCTATTACCCCGGCCAAAAAGGAGATGGGTCAAGTTCTCAGACGACTATCCCAACCAGAGCTCCCCCCAAGCGGCGTCGTGGGCGGCATCTGGAGCGACCACGAACTGGTCCTCGTACCCCTAGAGGTCTCCTCCCGCAGAGCCTCCATCGGCTCCGTCATCGCAGAGTCCGTCTCCTCGTCCTCCTCCGCTGCATCCACCTCCACCTCGGCCACCGCGTCGACCTACTTCACGACCTCCTCGCCCCCCACCGCCGAGAGCGGTCTCGACACGGCCCCCTCCTCGACGGGCTCCCGCCAGGTCGACACATACGACCGCGACGACCTCATCATCACCCGCACCATCATCCGTCCCCTCGCGCAGCCCTCTATCCGGGGCATGTTCTCGCGCCCATCGAGCCCCATGGCCTCGCGCCCGATCAGCCCCCCATCCCGCCCCAACACCCCTGTGTTCCAGGCTCTCAACTGTTTTCGTCCGAGCGCTTTCGAGCGGGACGTGGACGATTTTCAGACGGAACGCGGTTTGGGCGTGGCCCACCCGGTCCTGCAGGTCATCGTCACGCAGACGAGGGAGCAGTACGAACAGGACCGTGCCTTCAAGGAGGTCGTTCAGCAGGTCTATCCCGAAGCGAGCCGCTTCAGGCGAGCGGTTCAGCGGTCTACCAGTCACTAGACGCATTCCCCTCGTTCCACATCCAAACACGAGGCCACAGGGAGGGAAAAAAAAAGTATATTATTCATGTATTCAAATCGGTGGGTCGCTGGGCGTATCATACTGCTAATTATTCTGTAAACGGAGGATTGCGAGAAAGGCTGGCCTTCTGCGGGATTCTTTCCTTATTCACTTTCTGTTCCGTTGTTCCGCTGTTCCGCTGTACGAATAGCGTCGTCGAGTTACGACAGGTTACGATACGGGGTTATACGTAGCCATCTTTGAACGTGCTGGCGCACTGTGCTTCTCGCTCATTCGAGTGAAACCCTTGACGATAGAAGGCATGTTTCAGCGCCGACGCCAGACTGCGCCAGCAACTTTAATCCCATCACGGCGTGGAACACAGTTTGAATCTGCGCACTCGTCTCATTTCGCCCGATGGGAATCATGTCCTTCTGCGCAGGGCACACGCCGACCTCGCGCCGACCCCACAAGCAACTCACGCATGGTACACGTGTCAGAACACCCTGCACCCGCCTGGAACGGGCCCAGTCAGAACCCACAAGAAGCACAAAACAAAAAACACCATGATCATTCAACAACCGTCAAGCACGGGGAGGAAGGAGGAGGAAGGTCTAGAATACCGCGACGCCGCTCCGCGGTTTCACAAACGCCACTGTTTCACCGCCCACTTGGCGGAACAGCGACTTGACATGATCCGGTCGCGGAACTGCGCCATCCCGCCGAGTAGGTCCTTGTGGGCCTTGCCCCGTCGAAACAAACAACTCCAAAATTGATCGAGGCCTGTTTGATGGTCCTTGTGGGTCCCATCGCAGGTGACCGGTCAGCCAGCGTCCATCGTCTCCAATGACGTCTTTACTTTTGATCCGTGCGCGTCATCCAACGTCACATATAGCTTCACATGCGCTTCGACAACGGCCTCCGCCGCCTGTGCACTGACATGCATCGCGTTCATCTGCGAACGCTGGTCGCACGGTACGAATTCAACGCGTCATCACGCCGTCTACAAAAAAAAAGACCCACCAACGCAAACGACGCCCCACGATAAACGAACCCAAACACCTCCTTGAACGCGTCATGCGACCGGGTCATGCCCACACCCGCCAGATGCAACATGGTCAACTTTTTCAGCACCTACGTCGCACGTCAGCACATCGACGCAAACGGGCATCAAACGCCAAACACCCACGCGCTTGTTCGCTTCCTCGATCGCGCCCTCGTCGTCTTCCACCCTGGCCTTGCCTTTTCCGTTGACAGATTGCGGCCGAGGAGGCTCGACAGCGCCAAATACGTCCGTCCCCGTCGCGTCGCCTTGCTTCCGACGCGCCTTGGTAGGAAGTTCGGGTACCTTGAATACGGACTCTCCGGTACTCTTTTCTTTTTCTTTTCCTTTGCCGTGCGTCGCGGATCGGGGGAGGTGGAGCATGACCTCGCGCGCACGACGTACGACGGGGTCCTCCACCTTGTCCTTGTCCTTGCCTGAACCCGGCCGCGCCACGATGCGCTTGTTGGCGCCGAGATCGCTCAACGTACTACCAAATAAACGTGCAGGCGGCCTGCGAGGGGTTGGGTCGTCCGGACGCGGTGCGCGCGGTGCAGGTGTGATCTGTGCCACCCTCAAACAGAGCGGTGGCGGCCCTGCAGACGTGGACGTGCCAGCAGACGACAGCGGCATGGGAGGGGGTTGCAACAACGAACTCGTCTCGCCGTAGATAACGATGTCCGTCGTCTCGGGTCCATCTGAGGGGCGACATGAGGCCACCGACGCGTCGATCAACGTGCACCACGTACCCGTATCCCCCAACGACACGCCCACGCCCACCTCGGTCCGCTTCGCCACGAGCCCCGACAAACCCAGCGTGTTCTCAAAGTAGACGCGCGTCAGCGTCGCGTACGGGTGAATGTCCCTGAACACACGCTCGGTCAGCCGCCCGAACTCCAAACACCGAACCTAAACGCACATGTACACCTCCCCCGCATCGTCCGTCCACACCTCGTCCAGCCTCACGGCCCCTTTGAACCGCAGCGCCGTCCGCCCGCGCATGCTCTCGAGCGCCAGCGCGAGCGGGTTGTACATGAGTTCTCGTCCCCCGTCTCGTCCTGGCGCGCAGGATGGCGAATCTTGCAACGCGGATGGGGGCTGTCGACCTGGGAGACGCGCAGAGAACGCGATGCCGTCTAGTTGGAGATATGAATCGGGTAACGAGAGCGCCCCGCGGTAGAGGAGACGGTACGCGTCGCCCTTGCTTGTGCTTCGGGGGGTGTGCGCGAGGGACGAGACCCCTGCGGGCGGTGCTTCGGCCGTCTTTTGAGGTGTGGCATCCGTGATCGTGATCCTAGGCAAATCGTGGCCTGTCTGACTGCTCGGAGTCACCAACATCGGGTTCGAACACAGTGGATCTGTTCGCGGTCGGTCGCCATGCGGAACAGCGACGAGACAGCTCATGGAAGGAAAGACACCGCGACCACGTGACGCCATGCAATGTTACACGCGCACGCGTTGTTTGCCCTTGTTTGATCATACACAGTCCAAGAGATTTCAAAAGCACGGCGTATAAGACAAACTAAGAAACCAGAGACATATGTGCTACAAGGAAAAGAATAAAACGAACGAGACGGTCATGGCGAACGAAAGTGAGACAGCATTACCAAAAAGAAAAAGAGAAAAAAGGACGCATGGAATGGCTCGTCGTATCGTATTAGTATCAACTCCCCTCGTAGCCAAAAAAATCACAAGAAAAAAAAAAAACTGAAACCTCTGCGCCGGCCATATCACATCACGTCCATCCAACCAACAGGGACATACGCACCGCGTCTCACCAGCTCACATGTCTCATTCCGGACACCCCCGTGATGGGCGCTGGTATTGGATGCACCGGTACGTGCGGCGCATGTCCCGGATAGACCGCCACCCACGTCCCTTGCCCTTGTTGACCTTGATGCGCCGGAGCGAGGTGATACTGCGTAAACGGCACGTACATCGGATGCGGATAAGGTGAAACAGTCAGAATCGGTGGGGGAGGTCCGAGGGCCGGCGGCGGATGCACTGGATGTGGCGGCGACGGAAGCGGATGATGGCATGGGCGCACAGCGGGCGACGTACCGCCGTTTGGCGTGCTGGGGACTAGCGGGGGACCAGCGCTACGGGAAATCGGTGATGGCGTTGTCATCTTGGGACCTTCTGCATTCTTCGATGGCGTAGTAATCACGGACCCAATAGTTTGACTCTGCCGGCTCACCGATAAACTAGACGCCTGAGACTGCGACACACTGAGGATCGGAAACGGTGTGATACCAGAATTCGTCGTCGTGGCCGCATCCGAGCCACCCTGCGTCTTGCCCGAGGAACCATCACACACCTTCGAACCCTGCACCTCACGTCCCATCTCAGGCCTAGCCCACGACCCTGATTCCACGCCCGATGTCGATGGCGATGATGGACCTGCAACAGCTTGGTTCCCCGCAGCGTGATCCGACCCAGTAGACGCCTTGCCCACCTTGCTCTCTCCCTCTCCTACACTCGCAGCTAACCACCCCAAACTCTCCGATCCCCCGCTCTTGCCCCCATCGATCGAAGATGACTTCAACCGATCGATAATCTCCCTCGTCCTCGATGCCTTCTTTCGTTTCACGCTCGCCGTCGTCAAGAACGCAGGCAACAGCGTCGTCGGGTTGGACGATATCGATGGCCCATTCGGAGAAGACGGCAAGCCAGAGTGCGACGCGGGGGAAGAAAACGAAGCAGGCAGCGACCCTTCGCTGACCACGCGACCCGAACCAGGAGACGACCTCGTCTTGGCAGACAGCGTCGAAGACGGACTGGCAACTTCCACCTCGCAACTCTCCCCTCCCACTCCCCTGCAGATCCGTCCCATCTTGCGTTCAGACGGTGAAAGGGGAAGCGAGGACGAAGACGACGAAGGTGAAGGTGGAGCAGGCTCCCAAAACCCCTGCAAATCCTTTCGAAGCCCCGGTCGCGGGCTCGGCGACGGCGGCGAGCACGGACTCAGCGTCAACGCAGGCTCGTCGCCCGAAACATCGCGTCTCTTGGAGTCTTGTTCGTCACCTTGGCTCGACGACGCACTCACCGGCGTCACCGTCCTCGCAGGCGTCGTCTGCGCAGACATCCCAGGACCAGAAATCACCACCGACGTCGGCCCCTGACAAAACGACCCGTTCAGAGAAGGAAACACCACCGCCGCCCTGGAAGATTCGCCCTCTTGATGCGAGTCCAGCGAGCCAGACGATAGCGAAGGCGATGCGGTGAATCTGTCGGGGAGCTTGACCGGGGTCGACGGATCCGACAACCGGATCGTCACAGAGGCGGATGCGTGCTCGCCATCGATGTCGACTCCGTGCACCTCCACCTCGTCGTCTCCATGGAGTTGAAGTGCCTCGACACAATGGGACGAGGTCGCGGCGCCAATGGGCGTGTGCGGGGGTGGATCTGAGTCCGTCGTCGTCGTTGCCGATTCGTAGCCGTGATCCGTCTCGGTTTCTTTATCATCATGACCTGGTCTATACTCGTCCCGACCCAAAGTGGGCTTGGCTGGGTATCGAGGGGAGGCAGAGGAAGGGGGAGTGGCGAAAACGTGTGGATGGGGTCCAACTGATTTGGGGTCACGAGTCGCGGAAGACGGTGCACCTACGAACGCACAGCCCAAGAAGCGAATCAGCACCATACACGGGATACGGACACGAGGCTCGAATTCAACAGGAGAAGAATACTGGGTAAGAGAAAAAGCCTGGGACCAACGTAATCGACCCCGAACCAAGGCGACGGATACTACCAAAACGCAGTCGACTCACCGACGGGCTGAGCACCGTACCAATATCCATGTCCTTGGGCCGACGAGACGCGACTGTTGGGGAACCAGGGCGAAAAGTGTAGTGGTGGGGGTCCATACTGTACAGACGGCGGAGGTAGAAAGCGGAGAGAGGGTACATGCGGCGTTGGAGGAGGCCCGCGGTGCGGGGAAGGCCCATGCCACCAGGCCGATGGCGAATCCGATTTATGTTCCAGTTTAGAGCACGGGGAGGAACCCCGCACGGACGCCGAGTGGGGTCGCTTCTCGTCAGAGGCAGAGACGGCCCTCGGTGGACGAAACGGACTAGAGCCCATGTCGGGATCCCATCGAACGTGTTCGCGCCGCGATGAGAGGTGAAGGTCGTGTGCTGGATGATCCGAAGGGGGAGTGACTTTGCCCGACTTGCCGTCCTCGACGACCGATCGCAAGACCAGGCCAGGCGGCCCAACGAGTTCTTCCGCCGTGCGTGCCCACAGCGCCCTGCCCTCCTCCACGGCCGCCTCGTCGATTTCGAATCGCAGCGGCGAACCACGTTCGAAACCCAGTCCTTGGCTCCAACAGCGCACACGATCATTCCGCGCACGCCGAGCAACGTCCAGCCCAAGCCCATGCCACCCAAAAAAACCAGCCGCCGCCTCGTACGGCCCCAACACCTCCTCAACGACGTGCACCTCTGCCGCCCATCCCTCGCGCTTCCAAGACGAGGACAGAGACGCACCCTTGCCAAGCACGTCCCACCGAAAAAAGTCGACCGCCCTCTCTGGGGGCAACACTCCCCGAAAGAGGCCTCTCCTGCGGCACACCGGCTTACGGAGCAACGTGGCGTGGTAGTGTGGCGGTTTGGACCACTGCGGCTTTCGCCTCCCGAGGACGTGGGGCGCCGGATGTGCGGATCGACTCCCCGCATGTGCACATGATCGCAAGAGGGAATAAGGAGGGAGTGGCGGGAGGTCCGAATCTCGGCGAGGGGCCATCGCCGGCGTCGTTGATGCTACGTGGTGGGGCGAGAGAGGGGAGGGTGCATCCAGAGAGTCGGTAGAGGAAGAGGTTGGAGAAGAAGGGCACGACGAGGATGGGGCGACTCGGCGTCTCGTGCTCGAGTAAGCTATCCGCAGAAACCTCGAGTGAGACGCACCGCGGGTGAGGAGGGCGTCATAGTATGCAGCTGGAGAGGATGGATAGTCCCAGGTGACGGTGGTGTAGGCGGTCTCCCACCAACGCAGAGTGACACCATGGTCGCTCGTCGGGTGAGCGGCCTGCATTGACAGCTCGCCTGGAGCCAGGAGACGAGGAGGGCGTCGTCGTGGTCGAAATCAGCGAGAAAAAGGTCAATGTCGTTGCGGGACGAAAGACTGTTTGTTGTGTGGTGCCGTTTTGGATTCACAGTCGACGCTTCGATCGGATTATCAGCCTCGTTACACGTGTATCTACAAGTCCGCCAACAAATTGTACCGAGCATGTCCTTGTATACATATCATAAAAAAGGAAAAAAAAAAGTCCAGTCAAAAAGTGACATCGATGTGTGCGATCCCCCCCTGCATCACAGCCCTTCTCTCCACCTCCGGTATCGAACACCTCGATCCTTCTCGGAGACGCGCACGGTTGGCCGGCGTCAGCACGTCAGGGACGGCGGGTCGCTCCTCCACCGGCGAGTGCGGATTGTGCAACGGTCCTGACTGCAGCGAACTGAGACCGGCAAGTCCAGAAAGCGGATGGAGCCACTCCGTGTCGCCATCCGATCGCCGCCCTGACAGAATACTGGACGCCGCGAGTGACGGATACCGCGAGGCACCACCGTTCGAGCTCGATCCCTGGGCAGAGGCCGACGAGACTTTGATCGACCGCGTGCCAGACGACGTGTTATCGTTGCCGAAGTTTACAGAAGTGAGCAACGGAAACGCAGTCCCAGAGGGCATCGGGGGAGAAGCTGTCCGATGCGACGCCTGTGCGTCGAGTGACATGCTTCCTGCGAGCGATGATACCGAGCGAGATACTTTCGGCGTATCAGGGATCTCGACAACCGGCGATAGTCCTGCAGCGGGCCCAGGTGTGCGTTGTTTCCGAGAAGACTTTCGTCGAGGCAAAGTTGACGTGCTGTTTTGCGAGAAGAACCCCGAGTGGTCGACCGACGCAGAAGGTTGCGAGTATATCGAGTCTGCGCTTTCCGCATCCTCGTCCGAGCTCTCCATCTCCTCCTCCTTTCCCCGGGTTGTCTGCACATCTCGAAGGGCAGTACTTTCTGCCTCGGCAAGTAATCGTTCCTCCTCTGCCGAGTTGAGCGTCGTGGAACGACTTTCCGACACATCTAGCGATATATGACGTGGGGCAGCGACATCCTCAGAAGCTTGTGCGCGCGACTTGACCATCCGGTGGAGGAACAAGGATTTTGTGGGCGTGGATGGCACATCATCACCGGACGTCTGCCGACTATGTGGCGGGGAAACGCCCTTGTGTGAGGATACAGGCGATGGCTGTGGATCTAGCATAAACGCGCGGGAGATAGTTCCAGACGCAATTACTTGATCGATCTCGCCGATATCGAATGAACTGTGCGGACTGTCTCCAGAGATGGGGGAGATGGGACCCAAGCGAGGAGGGGTATCCGACAAGCGACCGCGTGAAGAAATGGAAGGGAATGTTGGAGGTATGAGAGGCTCGGAGGATATGGAAGGTTTCTGTGAATGACGAGACAATCGTTTTGACCTCCGTGAAGTGACGCCCGGTACGTAGTCGGCCCCGGCGGCTTCATAGGCTGGATTGGCAACCCTCATGAACTTGTGTTCTCTGTATCGCCTGAGAAATAGGACGAGCAATAGTAAGAGAACAGCCCCGAGGAGGGTTCCAAT
This sequence comes from Afroboletus lepidellus, assembly GCA_038094355.1. Lineage (NCBI taxonomy): Eukaryota > Fungi > Basidiomycota > Agaricomycetes > Boletales > Boletaceae > Afroboletus > Afroboletus lepidellus. The sequence goes on along the minus strand of JBBPUA010000536.1, from coordinate 1,684 downwards.
GATGATGCCTGCGGTGGCCTCTGGGGAGAGGGAGGATGAATTAGCCGAACCAGTCGGTGTTGCAGTGGCGGTCGCGGGCTCGGTGACGGTGACGACGGCGGGCGGCATCGTGGACGATGCAGCGGATGGGCCGTAACCCTAGGACTCTGCTGCGGATTGAAGAAGGGAGAAGAGAAAACAGTATGAAACCCCGAAAAACGTGGACCTCATTCGGGTGCGTAGGTTTGTGGAGGTGCCAAGGCGCAAGGGTCGGGCTGTGCCGAGCTGTGCAGGCTACGGTCATTTGTCGCGGCCCTGTCGCACCACGGAGACCGTTGCCCTCGAGTCCAAAACATGGAAGCTGAGGTCAGACGGCGTGGAAACCGGTGGTCACGGCGGGCGTCCTTTGTGCTCAGTTCTTGTGCGTCTTGAACCAGCGTTGGATGGCAGGCGCTGCTGGACAGGCTGACGATTTGGCGTCGGCTTCGGCGCTGTACATGTCGCGACAGCACAGGTAGAGCTTTCGCACGTACTCGTCGCATCTCTCAGGACGGTAGGTGTTGCGAGACAAACAGGACTGGAGGGCACATGCTGGCATGACCCTATGTTCGGATCACCACTCGGAAGGCTGTGGGTTTACGCACCTTCTTCCTGACAGGGTTGCGGTCGAGGCTGCAACAAGTATGTAAAGTGAGTACGTTGCCACTCGACATTTGATCCCGCTTTACCGTCATGGTGGGTCACTCGAAACCAAAGTCGGCGTTCTCCGACAACAAGTCGTTCATCGTCTGAACGCTACTCACACACTCTCACAGTAAACGATGCGAAGGCAGGCCAGGCTGAGTGATATACTCGCTTAGGCATAGGGGAGCACAGGTCCAAGGCAACTCTGAAAGATGACAACGAGCACGGAAATGAAAACCACTTCATATGAGGGTATGGGCGTGAGTCAACGATAAGACCAAACGATACGACCGTCGCAGAAGCAAAGTGAAACTGTGAAAGCAAGACTTGCTTTGGACCATGGACCCACAGGACAGCGACAAGCCTGTGGGTCGCATGCCCTCTTCCCAGATCACAATGTCACTCAACGATTCACATTCTACCCAGATGGGTACACGCTCGTGCACTCATCGGAATTTACTAGTACAAGATGTCTCGAGACTCGGGACAGCAAACAGCAAGACCAGGGAACCGACGAACGGGACTAGGGCAGCCCTGAGCGCTGAGCAGGGATAGTGGGGACGAAGCGCTCACCTTCTCAAGGAATCGGGGCAATAAGCGCCGTGGCGGCACACGCTACCATGCAAGTGCCCAAGGCAGCATTGCAGGCAAGGATGGCGGGGGGTCCCCCGACGACGGTGACACCAAACGTGAAGCCTGCAGCGGCGTAGCACGTCACTGCGAGACCATTGCAACCTGGGCGAGGTGAGGGTGAGGTTGGACAACGAACAATGGACGCGTACCAGTCTGGCAGATACCGTACGCGATGGGGCCAGCGGCAGCAAAGGGCGCGGCGGCGGCGGCGAGGGAGAGGGTGGCGAGGGATTTGAGGTTCATAGCGATGTAGGACAGAGAGGGAGGAGAGGGTTTATATACCCGCAGGATGCACAGGATGACGCAGCAATATTGCCGGCAACGTTGTGGGCGCACGTAGATATGTCGGATCCACGCCGTTGCGGGCTGGTTCTTTGTCACAAACAAA